>PVKH010000081.1:0-52044 GCA_004027955.1 Chaetophractus vellerosus | reverse complement strand
TTTGGTAGTTGGTTTCTTTGAAGGAATTTCTCCCTTTCAGTTAAATTGTCAGATTTTTTGGCATAGAATGTTTGACAATATTCTTCTTATTATTTTAATATCTGTAGATTCTTTGTTAATGTTACTATCTTATTCCCGTATTTGCCAAAAGAGCATTCCCAACATTGCAGTTCCAACCACGTATCTGCAAATCCCCAGTGTTCCTCTCCCAACCCTCCCCCGAGTTCCATGGACAGTCCACCCCCCTTCCCCCCACTCCCCTCACAGACCAGCACCGCCCAACCCAATAGCGTCACTGCACCGCTGTCATGCCCATCCCCTGCACAACCACACACTTCCACCTTATCATTATTTCTGTTTCTTTGATTTTAATTTTTACTGCTCTTATTTCCTTTCTTTTTACTTTGGGTTCAATTTTATCTTTTTCTAGTCTAATAAATTGGTTCCTGCTTTTTTCTAAGACAATGAAATATTTCAAACACATGGAAAATTACAGAGGAATAACAGTGTATCCACACCACAGATTTAATATATTCACATTTCAGCATATTTACTCTATCTATCTTTAGGTACTAGAGTTACAGATGGAGCCCCATCTGTTTTTATTCTCCGGATCCAAACAGTACCAAAGAAGTTAATGTTTCCTTCAAATTGTTTATTTAGGCTTTTCATATATGTATTTCTCCATAAATAACACATAGTATTGCTTTATTGTTTTAAAATCCTACATGATTCCTCCTACAACATTTTTTATTCAACATCATTTTCAAGATTTGTCCCAATAAATATAGATCTATAATGTAGTACTTATTTGGTTAATTTATTTTAAATAGAATATAGTATAATAGTGATTAATATACCTTAATTTTTTTTCTTCAATAATCGTCATGTAGATTGTTTCTAATTTTTTGTAGTTATAAACAGTGTTCTAATTTTTTGTAGTTATAAACAGTGTAATAATGAACTACCTTTTGCTTGTCTTCTTGACTACCTAGGTGAGAGAGTCTTTAGAGTATATACCTAGGAATATAAAAGCTAGGTTATATGATATGAATATCTTCAACTTTAGTGGATCTTTTCATATTTCTCCCTATAGTGGTGGTACTAACTTAAATTCCCACCAGTAACATAAGAGAATTCCTATATCAGGAATCGTATTCAGATACCCGTTATGGAAACTGTTAGTGGATTGCTGAGCCTGCAGTTTCTGTTTGTAAGGTTGCCTCATGGTGCAGTATGGCTCCTAGAGTTCAGCTGTTGTGTCCACAGGAAGGAAGAGGGAAGAACTAAAAAAGGCTTTCCTGAAATTGTGCTGACATCTCATTGGCTCTCCTTCTCTACATGGAAGATGGGAAAATGTAGTTTTTAGGTTGTCATGTTTTACATATGAAAAGGGGGTCTTTATTGTATAGACCATAAGGACTTATACCACAGATCTCATTTTTCTTCTTGTCACTAATATTTGATTTTCATTTTTGGCAGTCAGATGGGTTTGAAGTGATATCTCACTTTTAAAATTGCATTTCCTTAATTCCTGGTGAGGCACAATTTTTTTTTACTCAGGTGTTCAGGTTTACCGTGATTTGCCTATTTCCATCCATTTTCCCCTATTGTATTAAGTTTTGCCTTTTCCTAATTAATTCAGTGTAGTACTTTATAATTCAGGGTACTCATCCTTTGTGTCTCTACAGTCAAGAATATATTTTGTCTTATTTTTAAATTTTTGGTATGACGTCCTTTACCATGCACAAGTTTTCATTATAATGTAGTTAAAAATAGAAAGTCCTATCCTTGTTTTTTGTTGCTTTCATGTCTTTGGGGGTGAGAAATTTTTTCTTTCCCTTAAGTTATAAAGAATTCTTGTGCAAGTTTTAAACTTTTGCTTTTCATAGTTATATCTTTAATCCATTTGGGATTTTTGTATTTATATTTGTAAATGATTTGAGGTAAGAATCTAATTTTAAACTTTTTTCTATGTGAAAGGCCAGTGGTCCCTGCAGCATTCATTGAGCATTCCATTCCTTTTCCTCTAATTTTCTTTGCTACAGGTATCATATATCAACTTTTCATATGTGCATTGCCTCTTGAAGTTGTTCATCCATGTATTTACTCTTGTCTGTATCATTACCACTGCATTTTAATTGGGATAGCTTTATAAAAGTCTTTGTGTAGTAGATCAGTCCCTCTTTACAATTGTCTTGGTTAGTCTTGGCTTTATTTTTCTGTATAAATCTTAGGGTCAGTTTGTCCTGGTCCATGAAAATTCTGATTTGCATTTAATTGACTTTATAGGTTAATTTGGGGTAATTTGACACCTTGATGATCTTGAGTCTTCGTCTTCATAAGAATTGCTTGCCTCTCCATTTGGTCAGATTGTTGTTAGTTCTTTAGTTACATTTTATACTTGTTTCGTAAAGGTTTTGCATATTTTGCTAAATATATTCATTCCTTGGTACGTTATAGCTTTTATTTCTGTTGGGAATGATTTCTTTCTAAACATTTGTTTTCTAATTGGTATACAAAAATGTTACTAGTTTAATCTGAATCTTTTATCTAGGAGCCTTCCCTTTATGTTGAGCTTCATAGTTTAATTTTTCATCTTCTACTTTTTTTTACCCTGTATATCCATATTCAGTAATTTCTTCTTTCATATTTTAGATGTGTGGTCCTCCCATCTTTTGAGGCAGTTCAAATCATTCCGTTGTTTATGCAGCTCATTGCCATTGTCTTTTCTCAGTTATGTCCAAAAAGAACTGCCAGAGGTGATATAAACTTCATATCAGATTATTTGCCTTAGAAACTACAAAGACTTCCCTCTCCAGAGCTAATTACTCCTTTCTACTTCCCCATCCTCAGTTCTCAGTTCTCTTCTTACCTTTATTCTCCTTGTTCCTGTGTATACTTTTGGTTGCCTTCTTGTTTTTCCATCAGTTCTCCTCTTCGTTCTTAACTATAGTTTTAGCATGTGCCATGCATTTTATTTTGTACTTTTCATGAGTTAACTCTTTTGATCTGTGTCTTGTTCCATTGAGAATGGTGGGCCATTCTCTTTTCACAGATGAGGAATTGAGAGGCCTAAGCTTGTATAAATAGTAAGTAGGAAAGCCTGTAACAAGTCAGGCTTTTCGGATTCTAAAGTCAGTGATGTTTACACTTTGATATAATAATGATTAAGTGCCTTCCTTACTGTTTTTCTAAAAAGATGAGTTAAATGTATTATACTCTCTAACAAAAACTTCTAGTAAATCTATTAAGTTGGAGTCTTTAGATTGAAAAAAAATTTCCCGAGTGTTTTTTGGATGGGGATGGGTGTTAGTCTTTTGTAAGGACCATTCTTTAAGAGCACTCTATGAAGAAAAAGGGAGACATTAAGATAAAAGAAAGACTTAAATAAAGAAAATATAAGTAAAATTTCACTGTGTTAAATGTACTTTCTAAATAAGTATTCTGTGAATCAGTGTGGCTATGTGAAACTTCAGAATGTTCCAGCAGATAGTCCTATTTTAAGAGTCTTTTTTCTCATCTCAATATTCATCACAACATGTTTTCTCTCTATAAGTTAAGTATACTTGAATTGTTGGAGTTGATAGGAAAAAAGAGTTAGGGAGACTTCATTGTATTATTTGCTCTGTAACTGATAAGCTGTGTTTTTCTGGGCAAGCCGTTTTACCTTAACATTTATAAGATTATATATATTATATATTACTTTATAAGATTGTATAAGTAATCTAGGTCAGGAATGAGGGGCAGGAGATTAGTGAGTAGATCCATAAATTAGTAACAACATACAAAATCTTTTAAGATAATTTTGGTCACCATTAAAAGGCATAGCTCTTTTCACTTTTGAAAAGTACCGTATAGTACTTGTTCATATTTGTACATACTTTATAGAGTTATAATCCTGGTATCTGCTTATATTTAGCGTATACCTCTTATGAACTGTAGAGTTTTCCAAATAACTTAATTTTAGATAATCCATTCAATAATGTACCATTCCCTTTTGTGAGATATTTCAGTGGTTTCTAGTTCTTTTTTGTTGCTTGTTTTGCATTTTCTTTTTGTAAGTTATGGAATATTTGTTAGATTTTCATTCATGGGATGATTGTCAAAGGGTATAAACATTTATTTTTCTAATTTTATTGTCAAATTGCTTTTAAACAGGCTTAAAAAAAATCTATAGCATTGCCAACAGTGTTTGAATGATTCAGTTTGATTACAGCCAGCATTCATTCATTTAAGAAATATTTATTGAGGCCCTATCCTGGTGGCACTTATATTCTAGTAGAGAAGATAGATGACAAACATAAATAAATAAGTAATTTATATTTTATGTTAGGAAATTACAGAGCAGAGCAGGGAAAGGGAGTGGTAAGAGTGGGATGCATGTGGTGAGTTGAACTGGAGTTAGGGTAGGCCTCATAGAGAAGGTGGCAGTTGAGCAAGGACTTGCAGTATTGGGCTTGCTATATATATTTTTTTTCTTTTTTGCTAATTTAAGAAGATTATATTTTATCTTAAGATTACTGTAGTCAATTTTCTATGTTAGTGAGAATGAACAGTTTTCCACATATTTCATATTGTTTGTTTAATTGTGGCAACATTTGAAACTTGTTTTAAAAAATAGCAGAAATTTTCAATGTAAGACCTTCCCTTTCCTTACAATTATGAGTGGGGAAAATTGGCTTTAGTCACAAAGGTTTTGGTAAATATGGGGAGAATATTCTGCTTTAATGAAGGATAAAAGATTATTACTAGTTTCAGGGGGAAAAAGGAGTAAGATTGTATCCTCTCTAATTTATTTCTATTTTATGTAAAGGCAAGGTAGTGATTAATGAAGATGTACAAGAATAACAGATATTTGTTATTTTGTAGGGTGACTGTTGGATCTGTATGGAACTCATGTCTACCTCGTTTGATAAGTTTTACAAATATGTATATAGTGTATTAGATGATGTTATTCCAGAAGAAATTTTAGGCAAAATCACTTTAGCAGTAAGTACCTGGTTTTTTCTTACTTGTGTTTCAAAATTATGCTAAATTGTTCATTCTGTATATAACTATATACAGATACTGCTGGGATTATAAATTCACATATCTGAATCTCTTTCACAGAATGTTATTGACCTTCTAGGAAAATCTAGGGAGAGTCATTTCTTTGGGGTAGTTAACACAATAAGTCAGAACAGCAGTTTTTGAAATATGGTCTAGATAAATACTGACTCTTAACTGTTCTTTTCATTTAAATCACAGTGAACCTTAACAGACTGTCCTGTAAATCAGACTTGAAAAAGCAATTTTTAATTTTTCCCCCTGTTGCTTTAACTGTTTTTTTACTAGTTTACATTAGCACATTATCCCTATGTTAATTAAAAAAATAATTTAAAAAAGCAATCTCTTAATTCACCTTAACTGAAGCTCTTGGACAAAGTATATTTCCTGTGGTTTAAGATTTGGTCTATTCAGTCTAAATTATTTAAATTATTGACTAGTAATTTCAGGTATCAGGATTACTACTAATTTGGTCAAATTGCTTTGACCAGAGTACCAAAAAGAAAAGAGCCATTCTCCTTGCATATGTGTTGTCTATTTAAAAGTGAATTCATGATCACTTTCTTGCTTGCTTTAAATCTTTCATTTGACAAAGGTTGCTTATAAACTTTTTTTTTTAAAGAATAAAAGGCCATTTCTTTCTTTTTTTTTTTTTTTTTAAGGTACTGGGGCCCAGGTATTGAACCCAGGACATCGTGTGTGGGAAGCTGGCACTCAACCACATTGGCTCCCCCAAATTGGCTCTTTCTTTTGTTTTGCTTGTTGTTTGTCTTCGTTTTTATTGGGAGGCGCCGGGAACCGAACCCAGGACCTCCTGTGTGGGAAGCAGGATCTCAACCGCTTGATCCACATCCGCTCCCCACTTCTTTTTAATAGCCCAAAATTAATAAGATTCGAAGAAATGGAGAAGAATCTGAGAAGAAGATTCTCAGAAACTCCTAACAATCTAAGCTAATGACATGACATGACTGGGATTGTATCACATTACAATATTATATTTACCAATAAGTTATTTATTACATATTTGCCTATGTTTCCAGTCTTGGTGATCACCCTATATATTAACCAGAGGATTTAAAATTACTTAGTGTTGCATTTGATAATCTCTTTTTTCCTCCCTCTCCCTCCTTCTCTCTCATTTTTGCTAATTAATAACCCAGTGTTGGCACAAGCATACACACAAGTATAGCTATATTTCTGTGAGTCATTTGCTGTTATAATTTTGTGTGTTCCAAATTACTGAGATCCAGCAGCTTGATGACAGCAGAGACTTGACTCTTTTATAGCAAGTGGTTGGCCTGTTTAGTTTTTGTTTAGTTTGAGGCTGTGGACATTTATTTAATTCAAGCCTCTGTTTTCTCCCTTTCTGAAGAAAGCTCTAATTTTCTCATCATGAATATTGATGAGGGCAACAGGATAAATTCTGGATTGGTCTCTGATATTGCCACAGTGGCTTAGCAGATACTTTGGCTCTGCAAAAATTACTTTGAAGGCTCAGCACCCAATGAGGGTGAATGATTATGAGGAGTTGAGTCTTTGGAAAAACTTATTAAATTATTGTTGATCATGTAGCCTGCCCATTTGTTCTACCTTGTACTAAATATTTTTATTCTTGAAAAGGTTAGAGGTATAAGAAACATTGTGCAACTTAATGATATTAAACAAATAAGTCACATTTTTTTAGCTTTCTAGAAGCAGCATATTAAGGCAACTAAGTTTTCTGATCTAAAATCATCTTTCAGCACCTGCAGTTAACATAAAAAAAAGATGAACAAAATATTGAAATATTAACCTTAAAATACTTGCAAAGGGCTAAGTGGGATAGATTTATGATAAACTGTTGTGTGTGCCTTTTGATTAAAGAGAAACTGATTGTTTATCCCATTTCTCCTTATTCTTGCTAGACTGTGAAAGCACTAAACCACTTAAAAGAAAACTTGAAAATCATTCACAGAGGTGGGTATGAATTAATTTTTGTAGAAAAGAAATTAACTTTTTTTCCCTAATAGGAAAAAAACTGATTAAAAATTACCGTGTCGGAGTATATGCTTTCCTAAAATAGTATTACCATTTAAAAAATATTTTTATTTTTAGCAAAAAATACCTTTTGTACCCCAAAACTTCAGTTTGCTGCAAGTTTTGTTTGTTTCACTCTTAGATGAAAAAATAATTATTCATTTGCCTGATAGATAATTAATGTTCTCTGTGTATATAAATAAGGCACCAAGGTGGTCCTGTGGATATTCAAAGAAGAATCTAAGGGATAGTTTCCATGAATGTTTTAAAGGCATTTATTTTTTAGAGAGTTTTTTCTGTAAATTGAAAGAGGTCCTTTTTATGTTGCACATTGAAATTGCTCTAAAGCATGTTCCAGTTATGAAAATAGGGACCTTGGCCTTCTTATTCACAGTTCCAGATTTAAACATTTGATGTAGCTCTGTTGACTACCAAATTTAGGAAGCCAGTAATACCTTACCTTAAAGGTTTAATTTTAAAATAAATTCAAATATATAGGACAGTTTCAAAAAGAATACAAAATCCACACAGAGAACTCGACCTATCCTCATCCCTATATCCAGATCCAACAATTTTGATATTTGCCACGTCATTCTGTCTGTCTGTTTCCCTACTAAACATTTGAGAGTAGGTTGTATACATATTTCTCCTTGAAAACATAATATGTCCCTGAACATTTCCTAATAATAAGGATATTCACTTATGTAAACACTTTAACTACAGGAATCAACTTTTTAAAAAATTAACATTAACATTGATGGGAAAATTATAGTCTACTTTCCAGTTTTTTCATATGTTCTCATAATGTCCTTTTGAGCCTTTTCTCTTAACTTGCTATATCTCATCCAGGATCTTGTTCTTGCTGTGTTCATTTTTCTCTGCATTCCTCTGTGTCTGTTTGTCTCTCCCTGCTGGGGCGACCTGCCGAGTCAGCTCACTGGCGCGGCGGCCCACCTGCTCGTGGGGGCTCGCCCTTGCTCACGGGGGCTTGCCTTTGCCTGTGGGGACTTGCCTTTTTGCCCGCCCAGGGGGCTTGCCTTTGCCCACGGCAGTGTGCCCCGCCCGTGGCAGCGGCATGCCCCGCCTGCATTGGCTTGCCTTCTCAAGGTGGTCTGCCCATTCGAGGAGGCCCGGGGACTGAACCCGGGGCCTCCCATGTGGTAAACCGGCGCCCTACCAACTGGGCTATACAGCCGGTCCCTTCATTGTCTCTTTAGTTCTTTCTTTTCTTCTTTTAAATGTGCAGACATGTATACAATACAATATAAACTTTTTCATCTCAACTATTCCCAAGCATACCATTCAATGGGATTAATTCTGGCACCCTCCAAATATTGCTAAAACTTTCCCATCTCCCTGGACAGAACCCATTATGCATGACCCCACTCCATCACCCCAGCAACTTGTACTCTGTTTTCTGTCTCTATGAACTTACGTATTATCCAGTATTTCCTTTATTGTAACCGTAGGTTTTAAATTCAATATCCTAATTCTATATGCTCTCATTTGCTTTGATACAACTTAATTTCAGTAGTATATAAAATTACACTCCTATACACCTCCATTGCCCCACCTTTATGTAGTTCTTGTCACAACTTACATTTTTATACTTTATGGGTTCAAAACCACTAATTTTTCATTACATATTGTGTATTTGCCTTTTAGATCATTATAGGAAGCAAAAATGAACCCAAAATGCAATAATATTGGCATTTATATTTACTTGTGTCAGACCCTCACCGGAGATCTTTATTTTTTCATGCAATTTCGATGCATTATCTATTGTCCTTTCATTTGAACCTGCAGAACTCTCTTTAGCATCTCTTGTAGGGCCGGTCTGTTGGTGATGAACTCCTTCAGCTTTTGTTTACCTGGGAATGTCTCAATCTTTCCCTTATTTTTGAAAGACAGTTTTGCTGGATATAGAATTTTTGGATGGTACTTTTGTTTCCAGCACTTTAAATATACCATCCCCCTGCCTTCTTGCTTCCATGATTTCCCATGAGAAATCAGCAGTTAATTTTATTGAGCCTCTTTTGTACATGGCATTTGCTTCTCTCTTGCAGCTTTCAGAATTCTCTTTTTATATTTGGCATTTGATAGTCTAATTATAATATGCCATGGCATAGGTCTACTTGGGTTTATCCTACTTGGAATTTGTTGAGCATCTTGGATGTGTATATTCATGTCTTTTGTTAAATTTGGGAAGTTTTCATCCATTATTTCCTTGAATATTCTCTCCCCTTTCTTCTCTTTCTTCTCTTTCTAGGACTCCCACAATGTGTATAATGGTATGCTTTGATGGTGTGCCACAGGTTCCTCAGGCTCTGTTCAGTTTTCTTCATTCTTTCCTCTTTCTGTTCCTCAGAGTGGATACTTTCAGTAGCCTTATCTTCAAGTTCACTGACTCATTCTTTTGCCACCTCTAATCTGATATTGAATCCCTCTCCCTGTAGGGAATTTTAAATTTCTCTTACTGTAGTTTTCAGCTCTGTTTGGCTCCTTTTCATAATATCCATCTCTGTATTTTAAAATTATTTTTGTGTTCATTTGTTGTTCTCTTGATTGCCTTTAGCCCTTGTCCATGTTTTCTTTAGTTTCTCTTTGTGCATATTAGGACCCTTTTTAAAAATCCTTTTTCTGGAATGTCCCTGGTCTGGTCTCCCTCATTGATGCTTTCTAATGCTTTGATTTTCTCCTTTGCCAGGGCCATCATGTCCTGTTTCATGGTATTTTTTGTAATCTTTTATTGAAACCTAAAAAGAAAGCACCTTTCCCAGTGTTTGCATATTGACCTGTGGGAGTGCTCTCCTTCAGAGTTCATCCATATAGTGGGTAGCATGAGGATAACTCTAGGCCAAAGCCTTGGAGCCTTCTTGATCATTTCTGTGCATGAGTCTTGTCTGGGGCATGTGTGCATAGCCCTAGGAACTCCATTTAGGTGGTTGCAAATGTTCTCTCTTCCCTAGGAATCAGTTTCCCCTGTGGTCTGTGCACTGTACTGTATTTTCTACAGCCAGCAATTCCTTGCTTCAGGCAGCATGACTTGACTGCTTTCCCACAGCATTCTGTAGGGGAGCTCTCTAAGCTGCCTTCTATATGTAGGTCAGGTTCTGGGATGGTGAGTCCCTCAGGCCATCACCAGACAGATTGGGCAGACATATATGCTCCTGGTATGTGCAGGCGGGTTTCTCTGCTCTCTCTGGAAATGAGATTGGGGATCCACACTGGGAGTGTGGGCTGGCTCTGTGTCCAGAAAAAGAGGAGGAGAGGGGCCAGACAGAGCACCATGAGATCCCACCACTTTTAAGTTGCCTTTTTCTTGATTCCTTGTTCATCTTGTTACAGTAGTCCTTTAATGGTTTTCTGGAGCCCTGAAGAAGATGATTTTGCTAGTTCTTGCTGGTGTTCAAAGTTTCTGTGGGGGAACAGAGCCCCAAAGTGTCTCACTCTGCCATCTTATTCAGGGCAGGACCAGAACTCCAGTCCTTTTTAATGCTAATATTCCATTTTATGGATATACCTCATTTTGCTTATCCATTCTGGATACTTGGTTGACTTCTGCCTTTTGGTTATTGTGAATAATGTGTTATGAACATCATAATGCTCTATGCATTTCAACTCTTTCAGTTCTTTGGGGTATGTACCTAATAGTGAGGCTGCTGGGTCATGTGATAGTTCTGTGTTTAACCTTTTGAGTAATTGCTGAACTCTTTCCACAGTGGCTGTATAATTTTACATTCTCACCAGTACTTATTATTTTCTTCGTTGTCGTCATCGTCTTCTTCTTCTTCTTCTTCTTCCTTCTTCCTTCTTCTTCCTTCTTCTTCCTCCTCCTCCTCCTTCTTCCTTCTTTTCTTCTTTGTACTGGAGATTGAATCTGGGACCTCGTACATGGGAAGCAGGCGCTCAACCACTGAGCACTCCCACTTTTTGGCTGTGAAGTGATATCTCATTGTGATTGATTTGCATTTTCCTAATGTCTAATGATGTTGAGTACCTTTTCATGGCCATTTATGTATAATCTTTGGAGAACTGTTTATTCAAGTCCTTTGCCCATTTTTTAAATTGGGTTGTTTGTGGTTTTGTTGTTAAATACCTTGGGAATCTTGAATTTAATTCAGCAAATGCTTTATCATTGTTAGACGCAGAGTAGTGAAGGATTGGCTTTTTAAGTGCATTTTCACTACCCTCAGTATATTTGTAATAGACAAACTAAAGATAATTTGTGACAGTGTGTGATTCATCCTGACAGTAAATGGGATGGAAAGTAAAAGCTCAAATTCAGAGAACTGAGAACACTTAAATTCTAAGAAGCATGGTCTCTAGTGGTTGACAAATTTTGTAAGTGGGGCATTTACCTAAGTAATTTTAGTTTATGGTTGAGATTGGTCCACTGAAATGACCTTAAACATCATCGAAATATTTCATTTGATTTTGCTCTTTTATTTTTGTATGAAAGCTTATTTTAATGCTTGTTAAAAATAACATTAGATAAGCTTGTTTTTTTTTTTCTCTTTTTGCCTGAAATCATGTAGGATTAGGTCCCTGACCAAAATTCTTTAGTTTCTCTTGTGTCTTCTTGTTTTTGTCTTGTTTTTTTCCCCTCCTCTTCAGCTGTATTTTGATATTATGAAAGTATCACCTTTAAAGCATTTGAGAATTAGCTTAGGGATACCCACTAATCACAGTAAAGCACTAAGATACTTCCTGGGGAGTAGTTATATATGAGGAAAAGGCTTCAAAAGTAGCTTTGGTTTTTTGTTACTAAAGAAAATGATTAATTTATAATTAGTTACTTTTTTCCCCCACCCCCACCTGCTTTTAATTTTTGCTGCAATTAAGAGTTCTTTTAATAATAAGTAACAGAAAATCCTGACTGGCTTACACATCAAGGAAATTCATTATCTGTCATAACAGATCCAAAGATAGGACTGCTTCAAGTACAATATGATTAGCACTCAAGTGCCCATCTTGTGGCTTTGCCCTCATTAATATATTGGCTCCATTCTCAGGGTAGTAACAATTTATAGCAGTTCTGAGTATTACATCTAGATATGTCAGCCTCCTGAAGAAGAGGCTGTCTCTTCCTGTGTGGCTGTTTTAGGATTAGGGAAACTTCCCTGATATGTCTCTAATATTTTCTCTTGTCTTATTCACTAGAATTGCCTTTATGCCCTTACCTAAAATAGTTACTGGCAGGGAGCATGAGACTTCCCTGATCAGCATATACCAATAGACCCACTTTTTGGAGGTGTGAATAGAGCTACAGAAAGGAGAGCGGATACCTCAACAAAATCCTGGTTACATAAAAAGGAGGGGTGGTTAGGAATGGATGCTTGATAAGCAGTCAGCTCTGTCAGCAATGGTTAGGGCTCTTTTCTGGATTTTTTGTAGGTCACCTTTTGAGTTACCTACAGGTATTTTCTGTATCTTATGTTTATACATCTTTTTATTGTTTGAACCATGAGAGTGACAATGAAATGGTTAGAAGGATTGATAGAGATTTAGTGGACAAAGGGGAAGAATTGAGGCAGGTTGGCATGTTCTGGTAGTGAGTTGATTGTTAGTGAGGAAGAGCTGTGAGGAGTGATAGATAGCCTAGGGGGCAGTTTGGCTACAGTGTGAGTATAAGACCTGGAGAACCAAATGAAGTCATTTGACTTTCTCAACTTAGAGGGAAAGTATACCAGCTTTGGGAGTGTAGTAAATAATCTAGTTTCTCAAAGAATTGAAGAATGGTTTGGCTGGGAAAAACTGGATGAAGCCATCTAAGACCAACAAAATCTCAGTGTGAGATAATTATATGGCTGCATTTATTATGAATTATGTTCATGTACTGCTGTGCTGCATTAAGTGTTTTATTCTTTACAACCCTATTAAGTAGGAATTATTTCCATTTAGTAGTGAGGGAACTGTGGTTGCTAGGAGAAGTCAAGTAGCTTACCAAGGTCATATTGTAATTTTCAAGCCAGATTTTGAACCTTTACTTTTCTGATTCCAGGAAGCTAAGTTCCTGGCAGTACTATACTGGATACTTTTTTTGTTGTTATAGCACAACTTATATATTTCAAATGGACAAAAATTTAGTACCATTTACAGTATCTTAAGATAAAATACCTTTGAATGGGAACTTCCTTTTCAGTACTTTGAGGTTTACAAGACGTTATCTAGAAAATTTACTGCTATGGAAAGTGAAAACTGCTTTTATCGAATGGGTAGGGGGAGGGCCTGTGTTTTTCTTTTTGATTAATTGCTGTAACACTGTCCTTCAGTTGGCTGAGGGAGTTTAATTTTTTCTTTAGACATCATTAGGCGCCGAAGCTCTTGAAGGACAACTTTGATGCTTTATGAGTTCTGCCATTTTGCTAGCACTGATATGACTCTTGGGCCTACCACTTAGGGTGGTATAGACAATTAGGTCTATATTCTATATTTATTTATTTATTATTTATTTATCATTAATTAATTAATTAATTAATTTTTTTGAGGTACCGGAACCAGGGATTGAACCTGGAACCTTGTATGCAGGAAGCCAACACTAAATCACTGGGCCACATTGGCTCCCCTGAGTTGTTTTTTTCATTTGTTTGCTTGTTGTTTGGTTTTTCTTTTGTTTTCGTTTTTAGGAGGCCTGGGAATCAAACCCAGGACCTCCCATGTGGAAAGCAGGTGCTCAACTGCTTGAGCCACATCTGCTCCCCCATATTCTATTTTAAGGCTGTAACCTGTGGTGCCTGCTGTTTTGTATAGTTGTTGCTCGAAGGCCCTGTACTGGATACTTTCTTCCTTTTGTTTTGTTTTTTATTTGTTGTTTTTTTCTTTTTTTCTTTTGTACTGGGTATTTTTAAGCTAGATAAGTCTTTAAATTGTGAGCTTATCATTTGTATACCTTAATATTGTAGCCTTTGTCACTTATTGTAAAGTAGCTCAGTACACTGATAAATTCATATTTCTCGTATTAACTGTTATGTATTAACTTTACTGAATTTAAAACAAGTAAATGAATACAAGCATCTTGATGAAAACAAAGAATATCTCATTTTCAGTAGAGAAAAACATAACAGCATAAATCTGGTTTATAAATATGAAGATATTAAGAGAAAGTCAACCTCCATCTATACCTTATGGATTATTAAGTTGTTGCTGGTAAAAGTGACTTTCCTTTGACAATTCTAGTCATTAAAGTTACCTGTTAAAACATGAATAATGATTGCATGTGATAAATGAAGATATTTTGCTGCTTCTTAGATATCCAAGTTTGAAGGACTTAGGTAGTCTATGGTTTTTCACTGTTTTTACTTAAAGTATTTTATTTTATTTATTTATTTATTTATTTTAAAGATTTATTTATTTTATTACGTATCTCCCCTTCCCCCCGCTGCGGCAATGCCAAGAGTGGTCACTGCGCAGGCGTGGCTTTCCCCGCTTGTGGGCGGTCTCTGCGTCTGTTCACGGTTGACTATCAGTTCGCAGGTAGCTGGCTGTGCTCCATCCGCGGGCGACTTGCCCTGCCCGTGGCGGCTTTTGCCCTGTCCGTGGCCCGTGGCGGCTTTTGCCCTGTCCGTGGCAGCTTCTTGCCCTGCCCACAGTGGCTCTGGCCCACCCATGGCGGCTTGCCATTCTCAAGGCGGTCTGCCCGCTAGGAGAGGTCCCCGGGAATCGAACCCAGGGCCTCCCATGTGGTATGCCGGCGCCCTATCCACTGGGCTATCGAGCCGGCCCCTTAAAGTATTTTAGAATCTAGCTCATTTGATTATACGGAATGACTTCTCTCTCTTGCAGATATCAAACCTTCCAATATTCTTCTGGACAGAAGTGGAAATATTAAACTCTGTGACTTTGGCATCAGTGGACAGCTTGTGGATTCCATTGCCAAGACAAGAGATGCTGGGTGTAGGCCGTACATGGCAGTAAGTGAAAAGTTCAAATTTTCTTGCTCAGTAGTCATTGCATAGAGAACCTGTGGCCTCTGGTGCTATACTTCTATATACTTCTATTGATTATGCAGTTTCAATGTCCTGGATTATTTCAGTCTCCCCTAAAGACCAACAGCAATTCCCAGCTTCTCCATAAAACTTCACAAAATTATCCTAGTGAAAACTCCTGTGGCATTAATTGTTTTACCCTATTCCTCTTTTTTGGCACTTAGCATTTGTGGTCTTCTCTGATTATATTTTTGAATTGCCTTCAACCCATCTAATTAACCCAATCATAAGTTCTCAGAAATTTCCTTTGTATTTCTAGCACCTAGCATGCTATCTTGACTAAAGTAGATAATAAGTACATGTTGATAGTATGTCCTAAGCCATTAAATGATGTTATTTCCAGTTAAGAAAATGGGAAGGCTTGAGTTTCTAGCAGAACTCATTATATCTTATAGAGTCTGAAGCTGTGTTTTGACTCATTAGTTCCTTCCGTAGGGGTGGATGAAGCACACTGACAATTGCCAGGATAGGGACCCTTGGCATTTCCCAACCTGAAGCCTTGTTCCTCCCAGGGAGAAAAACTACACTGGCCTCCCACACAGACTCATCTTACACCATTATATTTTTTATACTACAGCCTGGATTTTATCTATATTTGAATTGGAAATTTAGTGTCTATGTTTTAAACATTTTCCTAGGTGTTGGTGCCTTCCTTTAATGTGTTCATGGTTCTTTGAGGGACTAGCACACTACTATAAATGGTAATAGATAAGATTTTGCAATTGTTTCCCTGGGCATTCCTGTCAGCAGTGTCTCTTAAGTCTTCATAGACTCCTTTAAACCAACTCTAAAAAAAAATTAGCTTAGGGGCCGGCTGTATAGCCCAGTTGGTAGGGCGCCGGTTTACCACATGGGAGGCCCCGGGTTCGGTCCCCGGGCCTCCTGCAGTGGGCGGACTGCCTTGAGAAGGCAAGCCAATGCAGGCGGGGCACGCTGCTGCGGCAGAGGCAAGCTCCCGCATGTGGGCAAAGGCAAGCCTCCGCGAGCTAGGGTGAGCCCCCACGAGCAGGTGGGCCGCCGCGCTGGTGAGCTGACTCGGCAGGTCGCCCCAGCAGGGGGAGACAAGCAGACACAGAGGAATGCGGAGAAAAATGAACACAGCAAGAACAAGCAAAAATGGAGGGGGGTGTGTATAATAAAGAAAAAATAAATCTTAAAAAAAAAATTAGCCTTAGAGTTGAATACAGTTTTTCTCTGTGTAAAACTAGTGCTATGAACCAATAGAAAAGTTAGAAAAATTATAGGCTATGTATTACAGTTTTTCTGACTTGTTTAAAGATAGGTGGGTTTAGTGCTGCCCCAAATTTCACAAATATTTTAAGACTTGAATAAATCTTATTTTCAGCATCATTTGAAAGTAAATTTTACATCAACAATTCTTCATCCTTTTATTTATCTCTCCATCTGTAAATAAAACAAGAAGCATTATTACATATATTATTTGTGCCTGTTCTGTTGCCTGATTATATTTTAGTCATTGTATTTTTGAATTTTCCTTTATTGACAATATATTGGAATTATTGAATTTTTCAGTAGTCTTTATTCAGTTTTCTATATTTACATGTCATCTTTACTACAAATGAAGACATAAGAGGTATGTGTGTGTGTTCATTTAAGGAATTTGTGGATGTTGGCCAACCAGGCAGATACTTGTAGGAATTCACAAGCTCTTGATTTATTAGGAAGTCAAGTGCCAAGAAATTTACAAAAAATTTAGACAAGGAGCATTTGGGAAATCATGTAATTTACATATTTAATAATGATGCCCTGAGAATTATATGTAAACTGTTGTCTGTACTCTTAGGGCTTGTCTCCATACTAAGGTTAACAAAGTGATTCTGCTCTGAATGATTGGCTAAAATTGGAGGTAAATAAAAAATTTAAAATACTTTTAAAAATGGAATTGCAGTCCAGATAGAGTAGAATGCTTTGAATTCGGGTATGTGTTAGAGGAAGAAGTAGGCTTTCGGTTTTAGGGTAGAAATAGGTTTACAGGTCCAGGAAGTGTAGAGATATTTTTCATGCTAAAATTTTTTCAGATTTGGAGTAAGAAGGTTGATAAAACCTCTCTGCCTGTAATCTTTATTGTGCTGAATGAAATGTTCCCTTCCAAGGACAATGTAGATGAACAAGAATGTAATCAGCACTAATTTCAAAAGCTTCTAAGGGAAATGGATGTGGCTCAAGTGGTTAGGTTCCCATCTATCATATAGGGGGTCCAGGGTTTGATTTCTGGGGCCTCCTGGTGAAAGGTGAGCTGGCTGGCCCGTGTAGGAGTGCTGGCCTGCATGGAGAGCTGATGCAGCAAGATGATGCAACAAAAAATAGACACAGAGGAAAGCCAATAAGAGACACAGCAGACCAGGGAGCTGAGGTGTGGTGCAAGAGATTGAGCACCTCTCTCCCACTCGGGAAGGTCCCAGGATCAGTTCCTGGTGCCACCTAAAGAGAAGACAAGCAGACACAGAAGAACACACAGAGAGCAGACAGCGAGTGCAAAACAGGGGGCGAGGGGCAAATAAGTAAATCTTTAAAAAAAAAAAAGCCTCTCTGTTTTGAGGTCTTTTTTTTTTTTAATATTCATTCATTTACTTTATATAATCATCTGGGAGAGTTTCCCTTGTCTATCTGCTCATTGCTTGCTTGCCTTCTCCTGGAGGCACTAGGAACCGAACCCAGAATCTCCCGTGCGGGAGGCGAGTGCCCAGCGGCCTGAGCCGCATCCGCTTCCTGCGGGCGGTGGTGTCTTCTGGCTTGTGGCATCTGCTTGTTTTTAGGCATCTGCTCATTGTGGCGGGTGTGGCATCTAGCTTGTTGCGGTTGGTTGCAGTGTCTGCTTGTCTTTCGGAGACACCGGGACCCGAACCTGGGACCTTCCGTGTGGTAGGCAGGTGCCCAACTGGTTGAGCCACATCCACTTCCCTTGAGGTTTTTTTTTTTGATTTGTGAATGGGGCAGCATTTTTTTTTTTATTAGAAAAGTTGTAGATTTACATAAAAGTCATGTAAAAAATACTAAAACTCCCATATACTCTCCATTATTGGCACTTTGCATTGGTATGGTACCTTTGTTACAATTGATGAAAGAATATTAAAATATTATTGTTAACTATAGTCCATAGTTTGTATTAGGTGTATTTTTTCTCCTATACTACCCTATTATTAACACCTTGTAATAGTGACATACTTTTGTTATAGTTCATGAAAGAACATTCTTATATTAATTATACTCATTGTCCACATTAGGGTTTGCTGTGTTATACAGTCCCATGTTTTATCCTCTAGTTTTCCTTCTAGTATATACAAAACTGCCCCTTTCAACCACATTCACACACGTAATTCAGCAGTTAATTACACTCACAATAATGTGCTACCAATACCTCTGTTTCCAAACACTTAGAATCAACCTGATTAGAAATTTTGCACAGATTAAGCATCAGCTCCCCATTCTCTACCCCCATTCTACTCCCAGTTAACCTGTATTCTAGATTTTAACTCTGTTTGCTTATTATAATTAGTTCATATTAGGGAGATCATACACCATTTGTTCTTTTGTGTCTGGCTTATTTCACTCAACATAATGTCTTCAAGGTTCACCTGTAACTCAGGACTTCATTCCTTCTTACAGCTGAATAATATTCTATTGTAGGTGTATACCACATTTTATTTATCCATTCATTGGTTTATGGACACTTGGGTTGTTTCCATCTTTTGGCAATTGTGTGTAATGCCACTGTCAACCTGGGTTTGCAAGCATCTGCATCCCCGCTTTTAGTTCTTCTGGGTATACACTTAGCAGTGGGATTGCCAGATCATATGGTAATTCTGCACTCAGCTTCCTGGGGAACCACCAAACAGTCCTCCCAGCAATAGTGAATAAGCATTCCTGTATCTACATATCCTCTCCAACCTTGTAGTTTCCATGACTTCACCATTTACATTCCCACCAGCAGTAAATGAGTGTTCCTATTTCTCCACACCCTCTCTAACACTCTTAATTTTCTGTTTTGTTTTGTTTTGTTGTTTTGTTTTGTTTCGTTGTTAGTGGCCATTTTAGTAGGTGTGAAATGATATTTTGGTTTTGATTTGCATTTCCATAAAGCTAGTAATGTTGAGCATCTTTTCATGTGCTTTTTAGCCATTTGTATTTCCTCTTTGGAAAAATGTCTATTTAAGTCTTTTCCCCATTTTGTGATTGGGTTGTTTGTCTTTTTATTGTTGATTTGTAGGATTTCTTTATATATTCTGGATATTAAATCCTTATCGGATATGGGGTTTCTAAATATTTTCTCCGATTGAGTAGGTGGCCTTTTCTCTTGTTTGACAAAGTCCTTTGAAGCCCAAAATTTTTTAATTTTGAGAAAGTTCCATTTATCTATTTTTTATTTCATTGCTTGTGCTTTCGGTATAATATCTAAGAAACCATTGCTTATCACAAGATCTTGAAGATGCTTCCTTACATTTTCTTCTAGAAGTCTTATGGTCCTGGCTCTTATATTTAGGTCTTTCATCCATTCTGAGTTAATTTTTAAATATGGATATCCAGTTCTCCCAGTACTGTTTGCTGAAGAGACGATTCTATCCCAGTGTAAAGAACTTGGCAGCCTTGTCAAATATCAGTTGGGGGAGCGGTTGCAGCTCAAATGGTTGAGTGCCTGCTTCCCATGTATGAAATTCCAGGTTGGATCCCCGGTACCTCCTAAAAACAAACAAAGAAAAGAAAACAAATGAAAAAACCAACTCTCATTGGGGTGAGAATGTAACTCAGTGTTGAGTGCCTCCTTCCCATGTACAAGGTCCTGGGTTCAATTCCTGGTATCTCCTTTAAAAAAATTAGTTGGCCATGGTTGCCAGTGTAGCTCAAGTGGTTGAGCATCTGCTTCCCATGTACAAGGTACAAGGTCCTGGGTTCAATTCCCTGTACCTTCTAAAACAAGCAAAGAAATGGAAAAACAAAAACAAAAAACAACAAAAACCCACCTCTCATTGGGGAGTGGATGTAGCTCAGTAGTTGAGCACCTGCTTCCCATGTATGAAGTCCTGGGATCAATCCCCAGTACCTCCTAAAAATAAATACATATATGTCAATTGGCCATAGATGTGAGAGTCTATTTCTGAACTCTGAGTTCAATTCCTTTGGTCAATATATCTATCTTTATGCTAGTACCATGCTGTTTTGATGACTGTAGCTTTGAAGTCAGGAAGTGTGCCCACATTTTTAAAAAACCAGTCTCTTAGTCTCTTCGTCGAGCTCTTCACTGGGTGCTGCGCAGTGCTCCTTTGGCTCCCAGAGCCCCAGAACAGTTGTTTCTGACAGTGTCTACCTGTCCACTAGCTGTTTTTATGGGAGGAGTGAGTCTTGGAGCTCCCTACTCCATCATCTTCTCTGGAAGTTGTCCCTGTAGTACCATTTTTTTAATTTTATTTTTACTTTGTTGTTGTTGTTGTTGTTACATATCCCTCCCCTTTTTGCTTGCTCTTGCTGTCTGTTCATTTTTTGTGTTCTTCTATGTCTGCTTTGTCTCCCCCCGCTGCGGCGACGCACCGCGTCAGCTCACTGCGCAGGCAGCTTGCCCCACTTGTGGACGGGTCTGCTTCCGTTCCCAGGCGGCTTTTGCTCCATTCACAGGTGGCTTTGCTCTGTTCGCAGGCGGCTCGCCCTGCCTGTGGCGGCTTTGCCCTGCCCGTGGCGGCTTTGCCCTGCCCACGGTGGCTCTGCCCCACCCACGGTGGCTTTGCCTTCTCAGGCGGTCTGCCCGCTCGGAGAGGTCCCCGGGCACCGAACCCGGGCCCTCCCATGTGGTGTACCGGCACCCTATCCACTGGGCTACAGCCGGCCCCCTGTAGTACCATTTTTGAGAGACAAATATATCTTGTCTTTGTTATTTGAGATTTATAATTTTTCTTCAGTCTACAGGAATTATGAATACTTATTAGGCCATTTAACAAAAAGTTAGTATACAATAAAAACATAAATTTTTCCATAAACCAGTTATTAATACTTTGCTAGCCTCTCTCTCCTCCTCCCTAATCTCCATTTATTCAAGATGTCTTAATACTGCTTGATAATATTTTTCTTTCATATCAGCCATACATATTAAGTCTTCTTTCCATGAATTTTATTGTCCACTGTAAACACTTGTGCTTTCTCTTCTTTCATTCTTTCTTGATCCCATTCAGCAGGTTCTTTTACGCCCATCACTCTATAAACTGCTATTTTCAGAGTGAACAATATCTTCTATTGTTTTAGTTTCCTGGCTGCTAAGACAAATGCCATAAAATGGCTTTTCTTAACAATAGGAATTTATTGGCTTTTGGTTTCAGAGGCTAGAAGGCTTGTTTCCTCCTGGGTCAGTTTCGTTCTGGCTGGCTGGTAATCCTTGAGATTCTTTGGCCTTTCCATCACATGGTGATGTCCTCTTTCTCTTTTGGGTTCCTTTGACTTCTTGCTTCTCCCGGAGGCTCTATCTTTATTAGGCTTCCAGGATTAGGATGAACATGCATCCTGATTCAGTTGGCCACACTTTACCTAAAAGTAACATCTTCAAAAGGTCCTATTTACAATGGGTTCACACCCCCAGGAATGGGGTTAAGATTAAGAACATACCTTTTTCTGGGGTGCATAATTCAATCTACCATATCTATGTTGCCATATCCATAATGGTCATTCGTAGTCATAATATTCCTTGATCTTCCCTGCAATGTTTGAAATACTATATTTTTGAAATGCTTTCATCATTTGGTGTCCAAAATATTACCCTTTCTTGGCTCCCTCACTGGCTTGTTCTTCTATTTTGGTTGGCTAGATTCTCATCTTTCTCATCTCTATATGGATACTCATGACTGAGTATCCAATATCTTTCCTCTTAATTCCCCAGATTCCTTTAGCGAGTTCATCTAGTCTTTAGGATATAAATACCATCTTTTATTTTGTTCAGTTATGTGCCGTGTCTTGCACTTAGTAGATGCTCAGTAATATTTTATCTTTTGCACACATCTTTCCTCTGAATTCCAAAATCATATATCTAGCTTCCTATTTTATTTCATTTTCTAGATTCTATTAGAAATTGCAAATTAAGAAATCTAATACAAACACGTGATCTCCTACCACCTCTCTGCTCTCTACAAAATCTGTGTGCTGCCTCCTCTTTGCCAGTTCTTCTACATTTTAGTAAATAGCAATTCCTTCCTACTAGTTGCTCAGAACAAAAACTTTGGAGTCATTTTTCAGCTCTTTCTATTATCTGTCCACCACTTCTGGGCCATTAACAAATAATAACAGCTTTACTTTTAAGATATACCCAGAACTCATTGTCTTTTAAAATCTCCAGTGCTTTAGGCCATTGGCATTTCTCACCTACCTTATTGCTATATTTCAGCCTGGTCTTCCTGCTTATACCTTTTTTCCACTACAGTCTGATTTCAACAGAGCACCCAGAGCTATACCTTTTAGAATAAAGTGCAGAACCGTGTGTGTAGTATGTTGCTATTTCTGTAAAGAAATTACATACACACACTTCTGCAAAGTCACACAAAAGGTGGGAAATGGTATTTGTGTCTGGGTGGCTGGGGGATCATGGTGGGAAGATTTAATTTGTACTCATACGCTTTTTTTTTTTTAAAGATTTATTTATTCCCCGCCCCCCTGCCACTTGTGCTCGCTGTCTGCTTTCTGTGACTATTTGCTGTGTGTTCTTCTGTGTCTGTTTTTCTTCTCGTCTTCTCCTGGGACCTTCTGATGAAGGAGAGAGGCTCCCAATCACTTGAGCCACCTCAGCTCCCTGGCTTGTTGTGTGTCTCATTGTCTTTTTCCTCTGTGTCTTTTTTTTTTTTTTTTTGTGGCATCTTGTTGTGTCAGCTATCTGTGTGGGCCAGCTCACCTTCACCAGGAGACCCCAGAACTGAACCTGGGACCGCCCCCCATATGGTAGACAGGAGCCCAATTGCTTGAGCCACATCCGCTTCCCTCTCATATGCTTTCGTACCTTTAGATTATGTATTATGTGCATATATTAAATATAAAATGGTGCCTGGTAATAGCTATCAAACTGTAAATAAAGTGGTTGGATAAATACATGCTTAAACAACAGCTACATCTGAGTACTTTATATATACTAAATAATAACAAAACAGCATAAAGAGAAAAGAAAATCTCTTTAGATATAAAATGAGCTCTATGTTTCTTCTTAAATTCAGGCTTGCAAAATTCCAGGTCATCTCCTCGCCTCAAGTTTTCTTTTGTTTCACAACTCTTCCTTCTGTAGGTCAAATTATTCTCAGCAGAGAAACTGTCACTATCTGTGTACTGAAATGCTATGATAGCCATTTTAAAACATAGCCAATTCATTTTCAACTTGATGACTTCACCCCATTCCCTTCCCTCCCCACTTGTGTAAAAAATAAGTATGTGTCCAGCCTGTCCATAGAATAGGATATTATAGGAAAGATACTCATCACACATTTATTTAATGTTTGAAAATAGAATTTTGAAAAATTATGTAGGCATAGCAGGGGTCAAGGAGACTGAACCATCACACTGAAAATTAAATCCCTAGGAAGCAGATTTTGTTTTGTTTCTCAGATTGGATAATCTAAATTGATCTATCTTCAAGTTCACTGATTCTTTCTTCCATCTGTTCAACTGCTGCTGAGCCCTCTGGTGAATTTTTCATTCATTTATGGTTCAATGCCAGAATTTCCATTTGGATCTTTTAAAAAATCTATCTTCTATTGATATTTTCTATTGCATGAGGCAGCCTTCCTCTTACTTTGCTTTAGTTCTCTAGATACTTTCCTTTTCCTTTAGCTCTTTGAACATATTTAAAATAGCTAAGTTAAAGTCATTTTCGGGGCCGGCTGTATAGCCCAGTGGATAGGGCGCCGGTACACCACATGGGAGGCCCCGGGTTCAGTTCCTGGGGACCTCTTTGAGCGGGCAGACCGCCTGAGAAGGCAAAAGCCGCCGTGGGTGGGGCACAGCCACCATGGGCAGGGCAAAAAGCTGCCACGGGCAGGGCAAGCCGCCTGCGAACGGAGCAAAAAGCCACCCGGGAATGGAAGCAGACCCGCCCACAAGCGGGGCAAACCGCCTGCGCGTGAGCTGACTCAGCGCATCGCCGCAGAAGGGGGAGACAAAGCAGACAGAAGAACACACACACAAAAAATGAACACACAGCAAGAGCAAGCAGAAAGGGGAGGGATCTGTAACAAAAAAATAAAATAAAATAAAGTCATTGTCTAATGATAAATATAACATCTGGGCTTCCTTGGTGACAATTTATATTTATTGCTTTTGTTCCTGTATGGGGGCCATATTTTCTTATTTCTTTGCATGTCTTGTAATTTTTTTTGAAAACTGGATATTTTAAATAATATAATTTGGCTACTCTGGAAATCAGATTTTCCCACTTCCTAGGGCTTGCTTGTTATTGTTGCTGCTTGTTGTGGATCTTATTTGTTTAGTGAGTTTCTGAATGAATTCTTTAAGGTCTTAAAGACCTTAAAGCTCTTCTTTGCTGTGTGTGGCTATTGAAGTCTCTACTCATTTTACTTAGTTGTCAGCTAATGATTGGATCATGATTGCTCTATATACACTTGAAACTAAAAGGTATCACCGTCTTTGCCTAGGGCCTATGTGCATGTTAGGGCATACAGTTTCCACAATATCCCCGTATTCCTATAATTTCTACAGGATTTGTAATCCCCTTCCATTTTTACTATTAGTAAATTTTGTCTAATCTCTTTTTTCTTGGCTGGTTTTGCTAGGAACTTACCAACTTAAAAATCTTTAAGTAACCAGTTTTTGTGCTTGTTAGATGTCTCTCTTTTTGCATGTCTCTGTTCTATTTCATTGATTTCTATTTTATTCCTATGTTCTTTTCTTTTCTTTTTCTTTTTCTTTTTAACTTGCTTTGGGTTTCATTTGTTCATTGCTTTCTACCTCCTTAAGGTGGAAACTTGGGTCATTGTTTTGGACTTTGTTCTTTTCTAGTTTAAGTCTTTAAGCACTTTTTAAGCAGCATTCCACATTTTTTATGTTACATTTTCATTATCCTTTATATTGAAATATTTTGTAATTTCTCTTGTGATTTTTTTTTCTTTGAGCCATGATTTATTTAGAAATGTGTTGTTAATTTCCAAATACTTGGTTCTTTTCTAGTTTCCTGACTACTCATACTTCATTCATTTGAATCTTATTTATCCTTGCTGTTTTTTTTTTTTTTTTGGTCCAGTTCTGTTAATTACTCAGCAACAGTTCTGTTAAAAATCTCTAACTATAATTGGGGATTTATCTGTTTTTCTCTTTTGTTTTCTCAGTTTTTGCTGCATGTATTCTATACCTCTCTTATTAGTTGCATACACATGAATTGTTGTCTTTCTGACAAATTAATCCTAATATCACTTCAAAATGCCCTTTATCTTCAGTAATATTCCTTGTATTCAGGATTATTCTGTCTGGTAATAATATAGCCATACCAGCTTTGTTTTATTTGCTGTTTGCATGATATATCTTCTTTCTTTTTATATACAATCTATTTGTATTTTCATGTTTATGTTGAATCTTTGGTAAATCTTTGGGTCTTGCCCTTTCAGCTAGTCTTTAAATTGAAGTTTAGTCTATTTATAATTTAATAATTATTAGTACAATTGTGTTGGATGTTACTAATTTGCTTTTTATTTTCTATTTTTCCCATCTGTTCTTATTCTCTTTTTCTCCTTTCTTGCCTCTTTTTGAGTTCTAGAATAACAGCTTTTATTATTTCATCTTAAATCCTCTGTTTTCTAGGTTTGTATTTTTCAGTGGTGGCCAGGATTAAGTTATGTGTTCTTAATTTATCATAGCCTACACATATTGATATTGTATTACTTCATGTAAAATACACTTTGCAACATTATAATTACATTTGCATTTGGGTTACTTTTGGAATATATTTTACATCTATATACATAGAAACTTCTTAATATAGTGTATAATATTTCCTTTAAACAGTTTTGTTTTAAGATTTTAAAAAATGATTTAATGTTTACTCACGTTTCCCAGTTCCATTGCTCTACTTTTCCTTCTGTTGATTTGGTCTAATTTTTCTTGAGCCTGAGACATTTTCTTTTGCATTTTTTGTAGTGCAAGCCTACTGGTTACAAGTCTCTCAACTTCCAATTGCTAAAATGTCCTTATTTCACTCTTCTTATCTGAATCAAGATTTTCCAGATATAGAGTTGTGGATTGACAGTTTTAGTTTTTCAGCATTTTGAATGTGTCATTTCATTGTTTTCTGCCATCCATTGTTTATGATGAAATCATCCATCATTAGTATCTTCTTACCTATGTGTCCATGTGCTTTTTTCCTCTGGCTGCTTTGAAGACTTTCTTTATATCTTTAGTTTTAACCAGTTTGTGATGTGTTTAGTTTAGTTTTATTCTTATTTATCTGGCTTGGGTTTTGCTAAGTTTTTGAATGTCTAAGTTCATGAATTTCAGCAAATGTGTTGTTATTTTTTGACTGTTATTTCTTCAAATATTTATTCTGGATCAATCTCCTTTCTTTTTCTAGAACTGCAATTTCATATATGTGAAGACATTTGATTCTGACAGTTCATTTAATTCTGTATTCATTTTATTTCATCGTTTCCTTCTCTTACACTCTGATGCTTTCCTTTGCCATCCACAATCTGCTCTTAAGCCATCCTAATTTTTTCTTTCACGTATTAGAATTTTCATCCCTAAAATTTGCATTTGGGTCTTTTTTTTTGGCTTGCTTCCATTTTGTTGCTGAGATTCCTCTTCTGTTCATGTATGACTTTCTATTTCTGTTAAGTCTTTGAATTGATTTTTAGTTATTGATAACTTAGGTGCTAAATTTTAACATCTTAGTCATCTCAGGGTCTATTTATATTGAAGGCTTTTTCTCTTGACTATTAGTGACATTTTTCCAAATGTTTTTGATTGCATATTGGACATTATGGATAATCTCTTCTAGAGACTTTGGATTTTCTTATCTCCCTTTGAGTGCTGCTTTTTGTTCTGTGAGAAGAAATTTAGTTACTGGCTGATTACCTTGAGTTTATGAAGGCTTGGTTGATGCTTTTTTTAAGATAGGAATTTTTCAGTTTTTAACCTTATTTCTTGGGTGAATCTCCAATCCTTTGACATAGGTTTGATTATTCATCTTGTTGTTTTGGGGAGGCGGGTGAAACCCCAGTGTTTACCAAGCTCCTTTAACACCACAAAATTTAAACTCCAAACTTTGTTTCCCATGTTGTGGACAGCAGTAAAAATCTCTGCTCAGCTCTTCAAACTTCCCTTACTTTCCTGAACAAGGTATTCCATGCCTGTATTATGCTTTCTTTATCCCAGCTTTTACATCAGCTGTTTCTCCCATTTTGGTCAGGGCCCTTTGCCTCCAGCCAGTCTCCCCCACCTAGCCCTAGTTACGCACTACGTGAAAGCTCTGAACTGCTCACATTTTAAATGACTTCATTGAAAACTGGGAAACACACCCTCTTTCTCAGTATATGTGGGGAGGGTGGGCAAAAATCATAGAGTTAGGACATTTTTCTCCCTTTTTTCCCTGGGATTAATTTTCTTTTAATTAATTTTTTTCCATTTTTATAGACGCTTTAGATTACATAAATGTAACATGAAAAAAATATAAGGACTTCCCATGTGCCCCACTCCCTCCCCTTCCCACACTTTCCTACATCAACAACAATCTCTAGGATTAATTTTGATAGCTACTGTATTAAGCCTGTTGTGTTAAACTATATCCTTTCTGGGAGTGCTTTATCTTACTCATTTAAAGTTGTTTGTCCTACTTCAAATGCAGTATCTATGGCAGGTACTGATGAGGACACGTTTGAGGAGGTTCATGACCCCCTTCATCTTAGAGCTATGATTTATAAATTAAGCTCACATCATTTTTTCTTCTACAGTCTGCTGCAGACCTAATTGTCTTTGGCTTATTAGATGCTTAAACAATGTATTGGACTTCAATTTTTTTGTTTGTTTGTTTGTTTTCAATGAAACCCTTTTGTTATTGAACTCCGATGAAGGTCCCCGATGAGTTCCTCAGGAGAAGCTGCTGTCTGAAGTAGAGATGGGAATTCTCCCTTCTGACTGCTGGAATCACTTCTTTTTTTAAGGACTTCAGCTGATTAGAAGAGACATCTCTCATTGCTGAAGGCAGTCTCATTTAATTGTCAGTGTAATCAGCTATAGATGCAGTCAACTCATTGATTATTTAAGTCCACAAAATGTCCTCATGGTGCAGTTTGGCCAGTGCTTGCCTGACCAAACAACTGGGCACCATTACCTGGCCAAGTTGACACATGAGCCTCACCATCACAGACCCCTTTGTAACTTAACCACATCAAACCTTTTAAATCATTCTCCACCGATTTTTATTTCTCTGCACTATTGTATGTTTTGGTATTATAAATGTCTCTCCAGGTGCCTTGGTGGTTCAGATCTTTTTTATATGTGCTGCTTTCCTTGCTTAGAATGTTCAAATTTACCTCTGTCTTCCCTAGGAGGTTGGTTCCCCTTTGTGCTCCTGTAGCTCTTTATTCATTAATCTCTTTAAAACTCTTACTGGACTGTGAGTACCACTAGGATACTTGAAAATGGGACATGATAGATATTTTTAAAATGTCGCTCAATAGTGGGATTAATATAAAACAGAGAGATCTGTTAGATTTTTGTAGTTTTGAATCACGGAAATGGAAATGAGTGGATACGAGTGACTCTGTAAAAGTAGGCTTGGTAATATTTTATAACTGATTGATCAGAGATGTGAGAGAAATGTGAGAAGGTGATTCTAAGATTGTGAACATGAATAAACAGCAGGGTGTTTCTAAGAGCAAATTGTAGGGGAAGATAATTTCTTTTGGGCAGCTTTTGTCTTTAAGTACCTTCAGGACATCCATGTGGAATTATTGATAGGAAATTACTTGAAAAGAATAATGTTTTTTCTGTCTTGGTTGAATATCTGTGATATTCATGTAATGTATATCTAATCACATTGTAATATTTACATTATGCTATATTTTCTACCATTTATTTGCCATTAGAAGCACAGGGAATAATTTCCAATGAATAGTCATGTAGCACAGTATTCATGTTTAAAACAAAATACTTAAACCCCAAAACCAGTTTCTGCTGACAGGATAGGAATGGAATATAGTCAACTATTATGTTCTTCTGAACATTTCTGTCAATAGCAGTTACTGTCAGCCTCAGTTAAGAGTCCACTGTCAACTCTGCCTCTGACATTCCCTTCCCCTCCTTTCCTTATATATAACCCAGACAAACCATATGGAAACAATGATTCCCAGATTCAAGGAGATGTAAAGATACACTCTTTGTAGAAAGTACTAAAAATCATTTTATTCTTTATATGATTTAATATATTACTGTGTTGGCTTTGCTTCAATTTGGCTAAATATATTAATAGATAAATATCTTTAAAGATAGGCATAGTGAGAAATTTTGCTTTATAGTGAAGAATGGGTAAAATGATTGTAACATTTAGCTTATATTTTGCTCTTTTATCTCAGCTATATTGCGGTATGATCTTATCCACTGAAATAAAACTCCAATAAAATCAGGGGACATAATCATATTTTTCTGTGATTGCTACTAATCTGATCTGTGATTCTTTCCTTTTTTCCATTTTTCTAGTTTTCCCTCTTCTCTTTCTCTGTCCTCATCTTCAGCTTTATAAATGTTTCTGGGTCCTTAGGAAAAAAAATTAGAAGAGGTACTTTGTTTCCCCTTGATGGAGATAGCCATTGAGCTGTTGTTGTTTGTTTGTTTTTAATGTGATGATGGCTTCGTATAACTCAGTTTGACCCTTCACATGGATTCCTTTAAGAATGTGCAGTTATTTTGGCAGCCGAGCTCTTGCTTCCATTTGCCTGCTCCTGGAGGGTAAGCATAATTAATGGCTGTTACTTCTTTTTGTGTTCCAGCCTGAAAGAATAGACCCAAGTGCATCACGACAAGGGTATGATGTCCGCTCTGATGTCTGGAGTTTGGGGATCACATTGGTATGTTTATATTGACTCAACTTTGTCATCGTAATGTAACAGTGAGAAATGTAGAACTGAAAGAAAATTTGATCAGAATTCCACCCCTTATAAAAATTGTTTATTTTCTCCTCTAGCCTTTGATTTTAATTTCCTATTCCCTCACCCCTATGGGTATCATCTCATAGTTTATATTTTCTAATTGTTGAAATATAATGTACATTTTCTGCATTAAAAAACAAATTAGAGTTGAGCATTTCCCTCAAGGTTTTGTGAAGTGCCATGGGCTCTTTAATGTTGCAGCTCTGGGTCTCTTGACCTCAGGTAATAGGAGTCAGCAACTAGACAAAGAATGGGGAAGGGAAGAGCAGCCTACCTGCCAGAATTGCAGCTGCGAAGGCAGAGCAGCTGCTGCCATCTCGGGCAAGATAGTACGCCTAGTAGTATGACATATAGTACCATATTATGAAGACATATTTACATAATAGACTGTGTTTTCTACTTGAGGTTGTTTTTTTCACTCAGTAGAAAAGTCACAAATGAATGGCCTAAAAATAATTCAATTATTAAGGGACAAAGTAATAAGTAGAGGATAATTCTAAATGAAAATGCTACCTTAGTACAACAAAACCGCGAAAGATAGTAAAGATGCTCCCTTTCTGTAACTTAAAAAGCAAAATTAAATAAACTCTTCTCTTTACTTATGGACTCCAACAAAATTTTGGTTCCATTAAAAATTATCTACATTGCTTATTTCCTTTTTATCAAATTTTGTTTTTAAGTTTTGGATATATTTTCTTTTGCTTGCTGTTCTACCAGGACTCAATGAGGCTTTCCTGATTTTGGACAGCTTCTACAGCTTCTTCTACTACATAGGGATGTGAATTTTCCATCCCTAGACTGGGCTATCCCATTAGGTAGGCAGCCTAAAGTTCTTTCCTCCATTTTCTTCCTGTCTTTACTTTGTGTTAGATCCTACAGCCTGGAGGTATACAGGTTCAGCAGTGAATTTTTTGTAGCTTATTAAATAACCTCTGTTTCTTCATTAGCATTATATGGTTCTGGGTTCCTCTTCTTACAGATCAGAATCACATACCCTTGCTTTTATTTTTTTATCTGTAGTTGTCCTTGATGAGTCACATTGCCAGTTTGCTAATGAGTTCTTCCCTGTATAGAGTTGAAGGCTAGTAGCTTACCTATGTACGGGGCTCCTTCTAGTTTCCCTTGTGACTAAATGTGGGAGATGTCTCCTAGAGACATTTTTCATTGCTCAGCCAACTGACCCTAAAGAAGAAGGAATTCTTAATCTTAATCTCATTCATCCTGAGCCATGATTTGCGGTCAAGTAGCAAATGAGTTGGAAAGTACATGCTAGGATTCTGTTTGGGGAATCATTTAGAGCCAGAAGCCCTTGGTCACCTCTAAGAGCTTTTGCAATATAATGCTGTGTGATTCTAACATTTCATACCTGTTGGCTCACTACTCCTATACTACTCATAATAGGAAAATAACTTTAACAGAAGGCATCAAGTTATCATCTCCCTAGAATTAAGAATACTGTCCCAGATAATTGAGCCCTTTAGTATTTCATATATATATATTTTTAAAGATTTATTTATTTTATTACATATCTCCCCTTTCCCCCCGCTGCGGCGACGCGCCGAGACTGGTCACCGCTCAGGCGCGGCTTTCCTCGCTTGTGGGCGGTTTCTGCTTCCATTCACGGCCCGGCTTTCAGTTCACGGGTGGCTGGCTGCGCTCCATTCGTGGGCGACCTGCCCTGCCTGTGGCGGCTTTTGCCCTGTCCGTGGCAGTGTTTTGCCCTGCCCACGGCGGCTCTGGCCCGCCCATGGCGGCTTGCCATTCTCAAGGCGGTCTGCCCCCTAGGAGAGGTCCCCGGGAACCGAACCTGGGGCCTCCCATGTGTATGCCAGTGCCCTATCCACTGGGCTATTGAGCCGGCCCCTAGTATTTCATATTAAAGTCAGAAAATTTAACTTCTCTGTAGCTTGATAGGTATAAAAGTATATGGCTTTACAGAAAAAAAGTTGGGCACTGAGATGCAATCATAAAAATATATTTTACCATGGTAGAGAATGTTTAAAAGAAACATTTTCTAATTAAAATAATAAAATGTACCCGTCTTGATGTGTGAACATACTCTAAAACTGATGTTGGTACTATCCTTTGCTTTCCTTTTCTCTACTCATTTTTAAAATCATGATTGCCTGTGAGTTTGAGAGAGATTTCTTTTAAATTGGTTTATTATACTATTTTCTTTAAAAGCTCTAGTTAGGTTAGTAATGACATCACACTCCCTCTTTGGTGCTCACATTCTTAAGTACTTTAAAAAATTTTCCTAAATTTTCTTTACGCATCTTTATTCTTCAAGTGTTTTTCAAACTTACATTATTTATAATGCTAGTAAGTCATTAATAGATGTATGCCTGGTCAACTAGGAAATGACGAGTTAAAGTAAAACTGATTTACTCTAGAATTCTTTGAGCCTTTAATGTGCTTATCTGTGTTATGAATTTCCAAGCGGGCGATGATGTATGCCTTGTTTCCCACTTGACCACAGGACTCTTTCTGCATACAGGCTTCTCCTAATTCACAAATGACCTGTACCACAAATGCTTGATGTTAATTAGTTATTTGAAACTTACAACTCAGTTTCTTACTAAAAGAAAAGAAAAGAAATCACTGATTGTTTAGGAAATCCTATAAACCATGAATTATATAGTATCACTGATAATATAGAATTGACCCATCAATTGTTATATTTTTTTCTGGAATATATGAAATTCTACCTCTTTTCTGTGAGATCACATCTTCCATTATTGAAGCCTCAAATACGCTGAGCAGAGATTCTTGAGATTCTGGTGCCAGAAGACAGTCAAGATAGGACCAGTCTAAGGTAGTGAGGGGAGGGAGCATGGACCTTGGGAATCATCTTTTAAGTCTGATGGTTGGTTCCAAGGTTGCTGCAAGACTGGTAGCTCCAGTTGAGGCAGCTGGCTGCATTTCAAGGGATATTTACAAGTCAGAATTGCCTGTCTATGGCTAAAACAGCAATGCCTCAGTCCCTGTCCTTATCATATGCACCCCACTTTTTCCTTCTCTTAGTTAATAAGGTTTACCTCTTCCAAAGTATTTGCAGATTTATCAAAAGAAACCTCAGCCAAAGGAATAGATTTCTGCATATGTGTTTACATGCATGTATATATGCCCACCTGGCTGCCTGCACACATGTGCAATTTGGAGGTGGCAGTGAGCTGGAGGAGGCATCTTTTAGGCAGGAAGGCCTCCCCATGCCAGCCTTCTATATGAGGATTGCTTTACTTTCACTTGATAACCTCCTTTTCACTGTTTAAACTAGTAATTTGATATTTAACTAAATATACATAATCTAGGCTGAAGAAAAATCTGTACTAAAATGTTCTAAAACCAACAAAAAGTTGTTAGAACCAGAAGCTCTGGAGCATGCATTGTGGGGACCTTGTCTAGGCTTATGGTTGGTGTTTCTCTTTCGTCCAAGTCCTTGGATTTGGTTTATGCAGAGTTCTTTTTATTATCTTGGTTTCTAAATATAACCTCTTGTTAGCCTTAATAATTCTGGAGACTCTGCCCTAACTTGATCTGGTTTTGATCCAAGACTTTTAGAAGTTAGTTGGGAGTTCAGATTTTCAGCGTGGCCATTGCAGTGCAAATAGTAAATAATTTCTCGAGTATTTTGCTTTTTCTTGTGTGTTCTCTTTAGTATGAGTTGGCCACAGGCCGATTTCCTTATCCAAAGTGGAATAGTGTGTTTGATCAACTAACACAAGTCGTGAAAGGAGATCCTCCACAGCTGAGTAATTCAGAGGAAAGGGAATTCTCCCCAAGTTTCATCAACTTTGTCAACTTGTGGTGAGTACTTAATTTACACTCAGTCACACGTGGTGAGCACAGTGAGGCTTTCTTAATCTTAGCAGCATTGGTAGTCTGCACTGGGGATGGGGAGCCTTTGTCACATCACCTGGCCTTCTAAGTTGGGGTTCTGGAACACTGTTGCTATATGGAAGGTTCCAGGTTGCCTTGCAAGGCATCACCTTCTTATTCTACTACTTAGGTATTGGTGAAAAACAGAATTGGGTGGTGGAGAAGCTGCTGCCTCCAGATTTCCAGTACCTTGTACAAGAAATACCAGGTTAAACCTCTAGGTGAGACTGTTCATCTTATTCTGATGTGGTTCTCACATTGAGATTGTACCAGAATCACCTGGAAACTTTTACCAAGCCAAGGCCTTACCAAATCAGACTCTCCTGGATGGATGGATCACTGCTTTAACTTAACATATAACAAAGCTGGGTATATGTAGTAGAGTCAGGCCTAAAGCACAATAGGTAGAGCCATATAATGGCTCTCTGAAACCTTACCCCAGAGAAAGTTTGAATTCCTCCTGTTGATGTTTGTCTAACTTTTAAGCAGTGTATGTGTGTGAAGCACGTAACAATGAATATATGCATATATGGCAATGATACCGTCATGGTTTGTACTGTTTTAGTCCTTATTAAATCTGTTTGAAAATTATTCTTTGTCCAACATTATTTAAGAATAAGATTTGTTTATACGCAAAAGAGCATAGAGAATAGCTTCTTAATGATTCCTAAAAATGCTTTTCTTTTTCTCATATTTTTTTCTGCCAGAAATGCTGTTTCTCTCTACTCACTTTAGGTCTCTCGTATATTATTTCAGGGTCTAGTATTGTCCTATTTTTAAATAACTAGAAAACATTTATTTGGCTCTAGTTTTCAAGTCCCTTTCATCTGTTTTAGCTAAATTTTATGTTTTGTTGGTTTTTCACAAAGGAGAGTAATACCTCAAGCTTTTCTAGGTAGAAGGTCATAAGGGTGATTGAAATTGACTGCTTTCTCCTTTTTATCAACAATGTATTTCCACCGTATTTGCACACATATAAACACTTTACATAATTGCATACATGTGATCATTTCATATATTCTGTTTTTATGAAATATTTGAATAAAAGAATATATATGTCATAAAACATAATATCTAGAATGATCATCTATGAACCTTCTGACATACTTGCTTTCTCCTTAATTCCTTCATCTTTTTATTGATTTTGTTTTATATAATGTAGTACTTGTATACTTTTTGTTTGCTTCCCTTGGTCCCAGGTCTCTTCCACAGATAAAGGTAATGGACATCAAGTCCATCTCATTCCAAATCATTAGAGTCTACAGTTGAGGTGTATCTATTTTAGGACATATTCGTCAACTCTCCGGTTTGTCCATTCTTCTTGCCACTATCCTAGTTTAACCTGCATCATTCAGATTGCTAATTGGTTTCCTTAGCATCCAGTTTGCCTAGTTCCACATGGTTCTTCATCCTTTTGAAGGAATTGATCAGATCATTTCCATATTCAAAACTCCGTAAGGGAGTGGATATAGCTCAAGTGGTTGAGCACCTGCTTTCCATATACGAAGTCCTGGGTTTGGTCCCCGGTACCTCCTAAAAACAAAAAGCAAAACAAACAAAACACAACTCTCATTAGGGAGTGGATATAGCTCCGTGGTTGAGTGCTTGCTTCCCATGTACAAAGTTCTGGGTTCAGTTCCCAGTACTTCCTAAAAATAAAACAAAAAAAACCTGTCTAGAACATGCATTCTTAACAGGATGATATTGCTCCCAGGGAGGTGAATATTTGTTCTTCAGGGGTAAAAAAACTTCTTGGTGCATACAGTGGTTTGTAGCCCTCCCTTGATCCCTGGTGGTGACCACCTAGTGATAGTTCTCTACCTATTTCTTATGGTCACCTAGACCTTTAACTGTGATTAACTTGTGATAGCTGATAAATACTGATGCCCTTTTAGGCATGAGGAAATAAGGAAAAATCACTGGCCAATGAAACCACCTGGTGGTTCAGAGATTGTACCAGTCTGAGAAATCAATTTCCCTTGTGAAATTGTCACTGAAAAAATCAGGAGGAAAATGTGAGAAGAAAATTTGAATTCAGGAAAGCTTGCTTTCAAATAGCACACAGGATTTCTGAATTGAATGGGGAAAAATGCTGGTACATAGCAGATTGGCTATTTCAGGTTAACCAAATCTGTAAGGTAGGTAACATTTTGGATTAATCTTCCGGAAGAAAGGGATAAAGAGATGAAAATGGGGCAGGTGATGACACATGAAGGAAAAATCCAGGAAATTCCAAGTGATTGATAGTAGGCAGACAAGAAATTAAAGCAAAAATTACCTTTACCTTAAGAAAAACTTGAGTCCTTATACTAAAATATATCACACTAAGTTGACCAAAAGTCAGTGTATACGCACATTATGAGGTTTTTTGGTTTGGCTTTTATTTTGGTGTTTTTTATTTGTTTTTTTGTTTGTTACACATTTCAAAGATGAAACTTGACAAGCTTTTGATTAAAACATCTGCACACAAATGTACATACAACGTTGGAAGATACAAATTCAAAGCAATAACTGGAGAATAGAGAAACAGCTATGGAATGATGAATGTGACTACTTCCAATTAGTTTAGTAGATGAGATAGCTTGGGCAATACTTGCGTTGGTACAACTAAATTACTGGATAAACTATTTCAACATGTCTTTTTAAAAAACTTTTTTAGGAGGTAATAGGGATCGAATCCAAGACCTTGTGTGTGGGAAGTAGGCGCTCAATCACTGAGCTACATCTACTCCCCAGTGAGAGTTGATTTTTTGTTGGTTTGGTTGTTAGGAGGTACTGGGGATCGAACCTGGGACCTCGTACATGGGAAGCAGGCGCCCAGCCGCTTGAGCTATATCCGCTCCCTCAACATGTCTTTTTTAAGATTTCACAAGTTACCATGAAACTAAGGAATCCATAGAGCTCTAAAACTAAGTGAAATCTGAAATTATGGGAAGTAGGGCAGTGCCAGAGCTGTTTTTTTCCTTGAGAGTTTCTGTGGAGACCTTAGACTTCTGCTTTGATGACTGCAAGGGATATAGGGGATAACAAAGCCCAGACCCCACCTAACATGGAGAATCTAATAACCTTGCATAAAGTTGAGATCCTAAAGGATTATACCCACATTGTAAAGGTGAATGAGAAATAAAGCTTGGTGTGTGAAAAAGGATAGCAAAGAAACATACCTGTCTTGATTCTGGCACTGAGTGTAACACAAATCCAAAATTATAAGCCCACCCTAATGTGGATTTGTAGATATACTAGATTCATAAGTGTGTGGTCCAAAATACCTAAAGCGGGTTGGCAAGATCCTCCAGTTGACTGGCAGAGGCAAAAGCAGGTCCTTTCTGGAAGATAAACTTCATCCTAGGACTCAAAGAATTCCCAGAGAAAAAGTTAAAAAGAATATGAATAGTTCGCATGTAAAAAGTTGCAACATGGGGGCCGGTTGTAGCTCATTTGGTAGGGCGCCGATTTACCACGTGGGAGGCCCTGGGTTCGGTTCCCGGGGCCTCCTTAAGCGGGCAGACCGCCTTGAGAAAGGCAAGCCACCATGGCAGGGCAAAGCCACCACAGGCAGCGCAAGCCCCCGCTGGCAGGGCAAGCTGCCCGCGAACAGGACAAGCTGCCCACAAGCAGGCAAGGCCACCACCCGGTAAGCTGACTCGGCAGGTCCCTGCAACAGGGGGGAGACAAGCAGACACAGAAGAATGCAAAAATCAACACAGCAAGAACAAGTGGCAGGGAGGGGGGATATAATAAAATAAAAAATAAAAATAAAAATAAAATTTTAAAAATATTTTTTAAAAAGTTGCAACATGCACACAGGCAGTGAGAATTAGCAGAAACACCTCACAGCAGGAATAGATAAGTGAAAACTTCAGATATTAGAATGATCAGAAACAAATAATTTATTAAGTTTAAATTAAAGAAGATGCTTAACAATGTACGTAGGGAACAGAGATTATTATAAAGAACAAAATAGAACTTCTAGAAATAAGACACAAACCTAAGTACCCAATAGCTGGATAAAACAGCAGGTTAGATAGAACTGAAAAGAGACCAGTGATCTAAAGTGCTACTAGAAATTTCTGAAATAATGAAAATGTTCTATACTCTTTTTCTGTCCATTGTGGTAGCCATTAGCTACGTAGTCTATTGATCACTTGAAATGTAGCTAAATGTGACTAAGGAAGTAAGTTTTTTGTTTTAATTGTAATGAATTTGGCTGGTGGCTACCTTATTGGACAGCACATATCTAATTGGGATTGATACGATTAGTGATAAAAGCCAGCAGTAATTCTGAAACAGAAGCTTGTCAACATTAGTAATAATTTGGTTTGAGATTTTTCACTCAAATGGCATGGTGAAGTTATATATGAACAATTTTCTGCTCCACATGGTGAAGGTAGATGAAATAGAAAAACAGAAAACCAAAAGGGCATAGCAGATTTACAAAGTAAAGAAATATCTTTGTGCAACAAAAATGCAGTAGAAATACTTATAAAATGGTATGTAGAGCAAACCATGGTCCCGGTCCATAAGCAGTCAGGGACAGTTGAGACATTACTTCCTGTAAGATCACAGTTCACAGGTGCTCTTTTTTGAACAGGGGACCAGCAGGAATTAGACTCACCGCTTAGTATTCTGAATCTGGAATGGTCCATGAGGGTTGACTTACTGGGGATGAGTGTCTTGAATCTTCATACCCCTTTGTTGGCCAGTCATTGGATACAGGCTGCCCTGAGTAGGCTGAGGAGGCAATTCCAAAGGGTCCATCTCTGTAGACCATGGCAGCATCCACTACAAAAGGCAAGGGATATAAAAAATAGCACTGAGGTCAGAAACAGATGAAATATGTTGCCAGTATCAATTAACTTCTGGTAGTGAAATATTTAATTGAGGTTGGAAGTGAGTGGTGATTAAGAAGGATATGGGCCTAGATAGGTCAGTTGAATGCAAATAAAATGAAAAAAAAAATGTCTAGCAGCTTTTATTAGATAAGGTAGAATTCAAGGGGAATATATCAGTAGGGCAAAGGTTTTTATATATTGATTTTAAAAAAATGTCGTCCTTAGTGAAATTGTACTGTTTGTAAGTTTTTAATCAGATTACACAGAATTGAAATATAGAGTGCAAAAGTTTAAAAAAAATGTAAAGAAAAATTGATAAGATTCATTTAAAATTTAACTTCCAGGGTTCCTGGTTTCTCTTAGGGGAGTCTCTTTATAAATATGTGGGTATATATTTAGAAAAACATAAACACACACACATATATATTTCAACTTTATTGATACATATTAAGAAAGCATAAATCCATACAGAGTACAATCAATGGTATTTGGTTACATATATATATTTTATATATAATGTACTTTAGTATGTACATACATATTCATATGTTTACATAGTGTTCTACTATGTAGCTTTACCAAAATTTTCTAGTCAATCCTAAATAATGTAACCTTATTTCTAATTTTTCACTAGTGATTCTACAGTGAATATCCTAAGATTATGCATTAATTTTTTGTCATGCTTTTCTATGTTTGACAGGTTTTCTTTTGTTATTTTGTATCTGAAAGAAAGTACTTGATTCTTTGAAATATTTCATTTGAGAAAAGGAAAATACTTGGGTAAATGTGTCTCCATTTTAATAATCTTATTTTTATATTTTCAGCCTTACAAAGGATGAATCCAAAAGGCCAAAGTATAAAGAACTTCTGGTGAGTAAAGGACTTTGGGAATTTTGGGTAGTTCCTTGCCCCCTAATCCTCTTAGCACCCTGGGTCACTGACCAAGCAGCAGGACTCTCTGTCATAGACAAACATCTTGAACTTAATTGATATTTTTTAAATGGTTTAAACCAAGATATTTGAAAAGTGAAAATTTGTAGTAGTAATTTTCTTACTAAGTTACCAGCTAAATTCTCATGGAAAAATTAGGCCTTGACATGTTACAAAAGTTACTCCAGAGAATACTAACATTCACTTTACAAAGCCCATTTTCCACTGCATAGTCCATGTACATGTAACACATCCACAAGAGAAAGTTAGTGAAAAGCTTATTTATTGCACTCATTCTGTCTTTATAAAAGCTTTTACACAAATTTACATATTGTATGGACAGTTTCTATTTCTTTGAAAGTTCTCACCCATTCCATGGAACCTGGATGTTTTAAGCAGTTTGTTGGATGTGGTATTGATCCAGGCAGTGAAGAAAGTACTGTAATCAGTAACATGGGAATGTTTTAAGAAAAGCCCCGCTTGCAATGCTTAGCTTCTCACGCTCCAAGGATATTAAGCCCAGCTTATGGTCAAGCCTAGCAGTGACTCTAAAGCTAGTCCGTAAGCATAACTAGAGAAGCTTTTAGAGTTAGAGTTTGAAAAGGTGGGGTTGCAAGGCAGATTCAGGGCTACAGCTCTGGAGAGTACAGGGTATTTTTATAGTAAGTTCCTAGGGTAGGAAGACACAGAAGGACGCAAAAATCAACACAGCAAGAACAAGCACAAAGGGGGGAGGGGAAAAACTGGGAGAAGTTCGGGGTGGGTTCTGATACTAAAAATGATATATCATTTTATATATATTTTATATATTTCCTTTTTCTTGCAGAAACATCCCTTTATTTTGATGTATGAAGAACGTACCGTAGAGGTTGCATACTATGTTTGTAAAATCCTGGATCAAATGCCAGCGACTCCCAGCTCTCCCATGTATGTTGATTGATAGCGCTGCTACATCAGACTCTGGAAAAAAGGGCTGAGAGGAAGCAAGACGTCAAGAATTTTCATCCCTTATCACAGTGTTTTTATTGCTCGCCCAGACACCATGTGCAATACGATTGGTGTTCGTTTCCATCATGTCTGTATACTCCTGTCACATAGAACGTGCATCCCTTTGTAATACCTGATTGATCACACAGTGTTAGTGCTGGTCAGAGAGATCTCATCCTGCTCTTTCGTGATGAACATGTTCATGAAATGTGGAAGTCAGTACGATCAATTTGTTGACTGTGATTAGATCACATCTTAAATTCACTTCTAGACTCGAAACCTGGAGACGCAGCTACCGGAATGGTGTTCTGCAAGACTTGCGAATACTGGAAGAACGCGGTGATGTAGGTACTGTGTCTGAACATAGAAACTCGGGCTTGAGCGAGAAGAGCTTGCGCAGCCAACGAGACATGTTGCCTTTTGGAGCTGGGAGACAAAGGAGGAATTTACTTTCTTCACCAAGTGCAATAGATTTACTGATTTGATATTCTGTTGCTTTACAGTCACAGTCGATGTTTGGGGATCGATGTGCTCAGCCAAATTTCCTGTTTGAAATATCATGTTAAATTAGAATGAATTTATCTTTACCAAAAACCATGTTGCGTTTGAAGAGGTGAACATTAAAATGTTGAGACAGGACAGAATGTGTTTTTTCCTTTACCAGTCCTTCTACTCTTCATTGGGAAGACTCAGGAGTCTGCCACTTGTCAAAGAAGGTGCTGATCCTAAGAATTTCTCATTCTCAGAATGCAGTGTGCTGCCAACTTGATGTTCCACCTGCCACAGACTACCAGGACTGAAAGAAGAAAAAGTGCAGAGGGCAAAGTTTACAGATGTTTTTAATTCTAATATCTTATCCAGAACAACTTGTAGCAGCTATATATTTCCCCTTGATCCTAAGCCTGATACTTTAGCCATCATAACTCACTAACAGGGAGAAGTAGCTAGTAGCAATGTGCCTTGAATGATAGATAAAGATTCTTATAGGCAGCAAAAGACCAAATCTCAGTTGTTTGCTTCTTGCCATCACTGGTCCAGGTCTTTAGTTTTTGAATCTCTTTTCCTTCCCATGTGGTCTGTTGCTGCTATGTGGCTTTTGCTTAATTCAATATTTCCCTCTTTTTCAAACTATATAAAAAACCTTTATAAAAAAACTATATAAAAAACCATTACCAGGGATGTTCCGTACCAAGGATCTTTAGCCCCAACTATCTCCTATGGTCTAATGTTAAAACGGCTGAGAAAATGGGGCCCAGCTGATGTGGTGGGTGATGAAGAGGCGTCTTAGACACACTTGATCAGATGAGGATCTGAAATGACATTTTTTTTAGATAAGCCCATCACCTGCTAGAATCTCTAGCAAGGTCACCTTTCCTTGGAACTGGACTTCTTACTAGCTAAACAAGTAAAACCAATAACAGTTGTTAGGAGGCCATTTAAATCTGTCATCTTTGGCTCCACTTCTTTACTCACCCATTAGCCAGATCCTCCTTAGGTTTCGCTCTGGCCTCCCTGGCCCTGAACATTACGCTTTGTTTAACGGTTCAGCAGCACTGTGAATGGTTCGAGCACACTGGAATATAAAACAGCCATGGTCTGAGGTGCAGGTGATGCCATTACAGAACCAAATTGTGGCATGTATTGCTGTGTCTTCTCCCAGAGAGACAGTCGTAAATACTATAAAACAATACAGAGAGAATGGTGCTGTTTAAAGTTACACCCCTGTAAATTTCAGCATTCAAAAGTGATTTTTCTCTTTGGTCCACTTGCCTAGTTTTCCTGTCTCCTCCCCCCATGGCATCCTAAACCTTAGACTTCCCAGTGTTCTGAAAGGAGGCGTTGTTATATGTCTTCCTTCGGCCACACAAGCCGCCATCCTCCGTTGCTCCCGAGGACTCAAGAGGAGTTTGTTTCTCTGTTGTCAGCTCCCCATCTGGCTCAGCACAGGGTCACTTTGCCATTATGCAAATGGAGATAAAAGCAATTCTGACTGTCCAGGAGCTACTCTGATCGTTCTGTTGTGTGGATGACCACATAAAAAGGCAATTTTAGTGTATTAATCATAGATTATTATAAACTATAAATTTAAGGGCAAGGAGTTTATTACAATGTATCTTTATTATACAAAAGGGTGTATAGTGTTCACAAACTGTGAAAATAGTGTAAGAACTGTACATTGTGAGCTCTGGTTATTTTTCTCTTGTACCATAAAAAAATGTATAAAAATTATCAAAAAGCTAATGTGCAGGGATATTGCCTTATTTGTCTGTAAAAATGGAGCTCAGTAACATAACTGCTTCTTGGAGCTTTGGAATATTTTATCCTGTATTCTTGTTTGAATTCCTCCTCTATTTAAGATATATACATGGAATCGAAGTGTTTATGTAATAGTTCTATCCTTTTTGCCTGCAGGTCAGTTGTAATAAATCTAGGATGTGATGATGACTTTGTAATTTGATTTTCTGAGGTCAGACCCTACAAGGGTGAAATCAAGTAAATTCCATTAAATTATCTGTGCATTTCACATTGGGAAAAATTATATCCCTTCCAGAAGTGTTTATGGCTTGCTTCTTTTTCTCCTTCCTTCTCGTGGTTGCTGTATCTCTTTCTTATTCTTCTTGAAACAACAGGTGTATCTGTGAAGCATCAGCTTTGCTTTCTGTTTGGGCAAGTGTGATCAGAGTCCTTTCATGTTTGTTTCTTTGTTGGTTGCCCTGACCTGCCTAGATTTCTTAATGGGAAAGGAAGAGGGTACTCTTCTTCAACCTGAGTCATGGTGGGAGACAACTTTAGGAACCCAGTCTACCGTGGACCCATGTATGGCTGCCAGCCATGCTTTCTGCTCCCAGTGCTGTGGCCCATGGCTGCCCAGTAAGCATTAGATGTCAGCTTAGGTTGTGATCACTCACTGCTTCCTGACAGAGAGGTAGTGGGTAGGTTTTTGGGTAAAAGTCCTGTGGGTTTCAGACCTGGTCGATTTGTGGATGGAAAGACAACGGAGGTGAACAAGAAGTCATGGAAACTTGGGAACTATTGGGGATAACCTTGATGGTTACTTTACTCCCTCCCTGTCATTGATCAAATTCTGACTCATCAAATGCATATTCAGCCCCTGGCCCTTTTCCTGTGGCTGTTCCTCACCTGGTCTGAGACACAGGAGATGCCATTACAGAACCAGAGGTGGTAAGTATCCCAACATTCTCCGAAGAAGTATGTGGCAGAGGAATCCTGGCCTCTCTTGCTAAGCCTTTATCTTCTAAGGAAATGGTCTCCCACAGAGTTTCCAGATCATCTAGGTACCATCTAAGTGCAAGACAGGTGGTGAGAGACAGGTAGATTCTGCGCCAAGTGCGTTGTAGGTTCAGTACCTCATATTTCTTCATCTCATATGATCCCAACTACAGCCTACCAAAGTAATGTAGTAAGAAAAAAACAAGGCATAGGGAAGTGCAGCTCTAGCTTAGATAACTCCCGTAGTAGTGGGCAGAGCTGAGATTCACATTCATATGAAATAACATTAATTTTGAAAAACTGCCTTTAGGGAAGTGTGCTGTTGAGAAGTTGAGGACATTTTGTTCATAAGCCTTACTGGTCCAGCTTTGCTGTCTGGAAAATGAGTCGAGGGCAGAGGTTCTAGATGTGGCCTAGTGGCCCATCTAAAGGCAGCTGTATAGAAAGTGGTTACCTTAGAACTAACAGAAAAGCTCTAGGTCCTAATTCTTAGGGCATCATCTGAGAGTTCAGTACAGAGGCCTTGATAACATTATGGTCTATCACTGAAAATGGGAATTTGGCAGGGAGGGAACTTCCGGGTTCTTACCTCTTTGTTGATTTCATCCATCTGTCTTCCCTGCAGGCGGATAGAGAAAGGGCATGCAAGGTCTTGAAAGCTGTCCTGGGGCACTGGCTGCCCTGTCTCCGAGGTCCAGGGATGTTTTTATCCTCAGTTCTTAGCCAGGGCTGTGTGCTCTAGTCACACCCACAAATTCTGTGCTTATTAGAATGTAAGGAACAGAAAACCTAAAAACTGTTGTCCTTGAACTTGTTGGCTCCCTAAAAAGCCTCATGTGGTTAAGGAAAAATCTAATCAGCAATAGTAACTCTCTTCTTAGGATGCACTAAGAACCACGTGTGATGAAAAGTTGATAATATTAGACTGTTGTATAAGGAAGACTTCTACTATGTGAAATATCAGCTTCTGTCTGACTGGAATTTGCTACAGACCGAAGGGATGCATTTCTTGGTCCTACACATCTTCAGGGTAGGAAGAAAGAATATCTAGGAATTCTCATCTCAAACCTTAAAATCATTAGAGGTCATTGGTTCGGTTTATATTTTTTTCTTTGTATATATATATATATATATTTAATTTATTGAAGTATTATCACTCATACATAAACAATAAGTATGTAGTAAACATGCAGGGCTCTCATACCTCACCCTGCCACTAATACCTTGCATTGTTGTGAAACATGTTTAACTAATGATGAAAGAGCATCCAAAATAATTAATACTAACCAAAGTATCTTATATTTGGAATATTTTCCCCCAGCCCACCCTATTACTATTTTTAAAAATATATTTTTATTACAGAAGTTGTGAACTTACAAAACAATCATGCACATGTGCAGAATTCACATACAACACACTTCCATCAACACATCACATCGTAGTGGAACATTTGTAACGGATTATGAGATAATATCAGATTTACCACTAACCATGGTTCACAGTGTACACTGGCACACTATTTACATACTCCCCAATTATCAACACTACATGCAAAAGGGGTGCTGATGCAAAATACCAAAAATCGGTTGGTTTTTATAAAGGGCATTTATTTGGGGTAGAAGCTTACAGCTACCCGGCCATAAAGCATAAGTTACTTCCCTCATCAAAGTCCGTTGCCACATGTTGGGGCAAGATGGCTGCCAACATCTGCCAAGAGTTCAGGCTTCTTGGGTTCCTGTCTTCCTGGGGTTCAGTTTCTCTCTGTGCTCAGCTCCTGTGCTCTGTCCACAGTGCCAGCTGTAGACCATCAGGTGAATGGCTCTGTCTCTCTTCCTGGGGCTTCTGCTGTGTCTAAGGAGCATCTATATTCCTCTATTTTCTTCTGTGTGTTCACTTCCAGGGCTCCAGCTCAAAATTCAAAACTCCCTTCTCTACTGATGAGGCCCAATCAAAGCCTTAATCATTATTTAATCAAGTAAAAAGTAAAACCTCTGAATCCAATACACTCTAATATGCCCAGAGGAAAAGACCAGTTTACAAACATATTCCAATATTTCGTTTTGGAATTCATCAGTAGTATCAAATTGCTACAAGATCTTTGGCATAAATGCATGAATATTACAGTATTGCTGTTAACCACAGTCCATAAGTCACTCCAGTTGTATTTTTCCCATGCTTCTCCACATTCCCACCACCCTTGAATAATGATGTATATCTGCTCTTGCTCATAAAGGACACTCTTGATCTGTACCATCAACCACAATTCTCATCCACCTCTGGGTTTTACTGTGTTAGTCCCTAGACTATTCTTTACTTTCAATTGAAATTTACATAGACTACCCTTTCCAGCCACACTCCCATTTATAAACCAGCTGTTACTCACTATAATGTGTTGCCATCAACTGTATACATTTCCACACTTTTACAGCAAAGTCAATTGAAACTTCATCCATTAAACATCAGTAGTCCATCACAGTCCTCCTTTTATCTCCTTTAAGAATCTGCCACCTACAACCAGGTCTTGAAGATGTTTTTGTACATTTTCTTTTAGAAGCTTTATTGGTCTTTTATATTTAGGTTTTTGATCCATTTTGAGTTAATTTTGTATAAGGCATGAGATAGGGGTCCTCTTTCTTTGTTTTGGCTATGGATATCCAGTTCTCTCAGCACCATTTATTCAGTGGGCTGTTCTGCCTGAGCTGGATGGGTTTGACAAGCTTGTCAAAAATGAGTTGATCATCGATGTAAGGATCTTTTCTGAACCATCAGTTCAGTTCCATTGGTCTATGGGTCTATCTTTATGCCAGTACCATGCTGTTTTTAACCACCTTAGCTAGGTAATATAGTTAAAAGTCCAGAAGGGAGAGTCCTCCAACTTTGCATTTCCTTTTTAAGATGTTTTTGGCTATTCAGGGCCCCTTACCCTTCCAAATAAATTTGATAATCATGTTTTCCATTTATTTAAAAAATGCTGGTGGAATTTGGGATTGCATTGAATCTATCAATTTGGGTAGAATTGACATCTTAATGATATTTAGTCTTCCAATCCATGAGCATGGAATGGTCTTCCAATTATTTAGGTCCTTTTAAAATTTCTTTTAATAATGCATTGTAGCTTTCTGAACACAAGTGCTTTACATCATTGGTTAAGTTTACTCCTAAATATTTGATTCTTTTAGTCGCTATTGTAAATGGAATTTTTTTTCTTGACTTCCTCTTCAGATTGCGCATTACTAGTGTAAAGTCTATTTCATCTAAGTACAGCTATTCTGGCTTTTTGTTGTTGTTGTTGTAGTTGTTATTGCATGTGTGGAATATCTTTTCCCAGCCTTTTACTTTCAATCTATTGGTATCCTTGGGTCTAAGGTGAGTCTTTTGCACACAGCATGTAGGTGGCTCATATTTTCTTATCCATTCTGCCAGTCTGTGTCTTTTGATTGGGGAGGTTAATCCATTAACATTCAATTTTATCATTGTAAAGACAGTTCTTATTTCACCCATTTTGACCTTTGGGTTTTATCTGTCATATTTTATTTTCACCACTCTTTTGACACTTTTAGTTATTCTTACTGATATAATCTTTTCTAGACTCTCTTCCAAGCCTCTCTCTCCTGTCTTTTCTTTTCAGACTGTATCACACCCTTTAGCATTTCCTGCAAAGCTGCTCTCTTGGTTACAAAGTCTCTCAGTTTCTGTTTATCTGTGAATATTCTAAACTCATTCTCATTTTTGAAAGACAGTCTCACCAGATATAAGATTCCTGGCTGAAAGTTTTTCTCTTGCAGTATCTTAAATATATCATACCACTGCCTTCTTGCCTCCATGGTTTCTGATGAGGAATCAGCACTTAATCTTATTGGGTGTCCCATATGTTTTGCATTGCTTTTCTCTTGCTGCTCTCAGAATTCTCTCTTTGTCTTTGGCATTTGGCATTCTGATTAGTATGTGTCTCAGAGTTAGTCTCTTCAGATCTATTCAGATGAGAGTACATTGTGCTTCTTGGACACGAATATCTGTGTCCTTCAGCAGGGTTGGGAAATTTTCTACCATTTCCCTTCTCTTCTCCTGGGACACCCTTGACACCTATATTTGCATGTCTCTTGCTGTTTAGTCCCCTGAGACCTTGTTCAATTTTTTCCATTCTTTTCTTCATCCGTTCTTTTGTATGTTCACTTTTGGAGGTCATTTCTTCAAGCTCACCAATCCTTGCTTCTGCCTTCTCAAATCTCCTGTTATATGTATTTTATTTTTTTTAAAGATTTATTTATTTCTCCCTGCCTCCCATTGTTTTGCATTTGCTGTCTGCTCTCTATGTGATCTTCCATGTCTGCTTGTCTTCTTTTTAGGCAGCACCGGGAATTGATCCTGGGACCTTCCAGAGTGGAGAGAGGCTGCTCAATCTCTTGCACCACCTTGGCTCCCTGGTCTGCTGTGTCTCTCATTGTCTCTCTTCTGTGTCTCTTTTTGTTGTGTCATCTTGCTATGCCAGCTCTCCACGCGGGCCAGCACTCCTGTGTGGGCTAGCACTCTGTGTGGGCCAGCTCTCCACTCAGGCCAGCTCGCCACACAGGCCAGCTTGCTTTTCACCAGGAGGCCCCAGGAATTGAACCCTGGACCTCCCATATGGTAGACGGGAGCCCAATCACTTGAGCCACATCTGCTTCCCCAGTGTATTTTTAATTTCATTTATTACATTGTTCATTCCCATGGGCTCTATTTTTATATGTATGCTTTCAAATTCTTTGTGCTCATCTAATGTCTTCTTAATACCCTTGATCTCTTTAGCCATCTCATTGAATTTATTAAGGAGATATTTTTGAACATCTGTGATTAGTTGTCTCAACTCTTATGTCATCTGGAGTCTTATCTTGTTCCTTTAATTGGGCCATATCTTCTTGTTTCTTGGTGTGGATTATAATTTTTTGTTGGTGTATTGGCATCTGGTTTACTAGATGTATTTATTCTGGGCGCAGTTTCTCTCTTTAGTTTAGGTCATTCTTGCCCTTTCTCCCTTGCTGGTTGTGTAGTAGGAGCCGAGGATGTAGTTGGTGCTGTAAGCTGTGAAGGCTCAAGCTGCCCGCATTGCCCAGGGACTGATGAAGCTTCTCCCACTTTTCTCCTTTGCCAGGGGTAGGGACAGAGCCACAGCTGTGTGTAATAATCCAAGTCATGCAGGCCTAGACTGCACTTGCCCTGAGCAACTGATGAAGCTTCATGCCCTTTCCTCCTGCCTGGGGTGGGGATTGAGGTGCAGGTGTAGACAGCAATCTATGCCGTGCGGGTCCAAAATGACTGCAGTTTCCCCGGTAGACTTCCTACTATTCAGTCAGTGTCATCTGAATGTACCTGCAGTTACCTGGAGAGGCTGATGCAGGTCCCACAGGCTTCCTCCCTGCCAGAGGTGGGGCTGACGCCTCGGCTAGGGCTGCAGTACGATCTGGGTGGAAAGAAGCTGGTCCCTACTGTCACTGATTTTCAATCAACCTGGCTTCCTCTCATGCGGCTACCGGCCTTTTTCACACTTGGACAGGTTCAAACTTTAGCTGTTCTTAGTGTTATACTTTAGCCTGCCGAATTTACTAATCAGTAGCTGAAGTCAGTGGCCATCTGTCTCCTCCTCCCCCGGTTTTGGGAAATGGAGCTTCCAACTCCAGCCACAGAACAGCTCCTGAGGCGGCTTTAGCCGCCAGAGTAGTAGGACGATCACCGGCCTCAGCCTCTGCGCCGTGGCCTGTATTTTCCTGGAGAGGCTGTTGCAGCTCCCCCAGCTTCTTCCCTGCCAGAGGGGGCTGGGGCTTATGCTAGAGCTGCAATCTGATCTGGATGGAAAGAAGCCGGTCCCTACCAGCACTGTGATTTTCAGCCAGCCCCACTTCCCACATGCCTGGGGGGAACAGAGCTTCCAATTCCAGCCGCGGAATAGCTCGAGCCTCCGCAGCGTGGAGTGCTCTACTTCCATCCTTTCAGGGATGTTGCAGGATGCTCTTCTGGTCTCCTGGAGCCCCCAGACAGATGCTTTAGACAGCTCTGGGTGATTACTAAGTGCCCTGGAGGATGAGCTGACTCTAGGAGCGCCTTACTCTGCCGCCATCTTGCCGGTTGTCCAGTTCAATTTCTTTTTGTGATGACATTTTCTGTTTTCCAGATGATATCCCCAAATGCATTTATAATACTTAAATGTAAAATACCCTGCTATTTAAAATTGTAAACACGTGTAGCATAGGTTATAATCACAATTGAGTGATCATTGTTTAAGGAATCAAATTTCTATCTACATATGCATTTTGTGGAAATACTTTTTCATAGCACAAAATATTTTTAATTTTTCATAGCACTTATACACAGATTTAATGTGAACACAGCTCTTGGAGGTAGATAGGGATGATCTTGTTTCTACACAAAGGGTAACAGTTCTAAATAATTAGGTAGTTTGTGTAAGGTAATAAATACATCAATAGGGCAAATAGACCTCATTTCTCTTGATGCTTTGTTGGGATTCTTCTCATGAAACCTTATACATCCTGTCTGACAATGTGATGAATTGCAAGGTTTCATTATAAAAAGGCTAGCTTTTTGTTTGTTTTGTTTTTATTTTTAAAGCAAAGCCTTGTTACATACATGTGATTCCTGCTTGTTTCATAGACTACATTATTTCCAGTCCATGGAACCATTGATGAGAACATTTTTTTTTTATTCTTTTGGAAACATGCCTTTAGTACCTTTAATCCCAAATGGTATTTCATAGCTTAATTTCTTTCTTTGTTCTCAAGACTTGATCCCCGCCACTTTTGCCTGTTTCTAGAAAATAATTCCATTTTCTGGTTTTGTTCTTCTCCATTTCACACCCACTAGTCTCCTTAATCTTTCTAAAATGCTCTTCCAATCATGTGATTCTTCTGTTTAAAGTTATTTTATGAGTCCCTGGGATCTGCATAATAAAGGTCAAACTCTTACACGTTTAAGATGAACAGTTTTATTTAATCCTCAACACAGGGGTAGGAACTATCATCTCCATTTTAAAGATGAAGAAATGGCTGACTGAGGTTAGTGATTCGCTTATTACACGGCTAATTGGCAGGGAATTTGGAAGGGTCAGAAGTAGGGCGCGAGTCTGCAAAGGTAGACAGGCTCATGATCCTGTGGGGAATTACATGTCATGCCAAGGATGTTGAACTTTATCTCTTACGTGCTGGAGAACCATACGGGATTTTAGGCAAAGAAATGGCTTGATCCTATTTGTACTTTAGAAATATCATTTCAGTGACTACGTAGGCTGAAATGGATGAGGGGAGATTTGAAGAACCACCAGGAAACTTGCAATCTTCTAGGCAAAAGTTGAGGTGTTTTGGGGGAGTCAAAGTAGAGACAAGAATGGAGAGAAGGCTTGAGATACTTTGGGGTGAAATTAGCTACGTTGGTTTCTGATCAAATGAAGGGCAGAGGAGACATCAGTAATTTTTCTGGCTCTGGTGATTTTAGTTGTTTTACACAATTAGTTGTGCCACTCACAACCTTTCATGGTTTATCAAACCTGCTGTGCTCTTTATGTCTTTTTGTTGCCAAAGCTGGTTCCTTTTTTCTGGAATCCCTTTTTTCATTTGCGTTTTGAAAGCACCTACTTATCCTTTAAGACCTAAGCGAAATGTCACGCCCTCCGGGAAGCCTTTCCCAGTTCTGTCCTCTGAGCTGCAGTCACACTTTTTGCATATCTCTATGCAGCATTTAAACATGCTGAGTTAAGATGGTCTCTTTCCTTACTTGGTTGTGAGTTCTGTGAAGTCTGTCTTAGTCATCTTAATGACACAGTGGTCTAGTCAGCTTAGGCTTTCATATAATGTCATATAATGATATCAGCTGGATTTTTATAACATTTGTTAAAGATAGCATTTCATTTTATTGAGCCTGGATGATTTACCCCTAAAAGAATGCAAAATAAATTGGAATTATATATCCATGGCATATTACTGCTAAAAGCAAAAGAAGTAAATGTGGCTTATAGTTGGGGCT
>PVKH010000080.1:37586-52190 GCA_004027955.1 Chaetophractus vellerosus | reverse complement strand
TGTCTCTGTTTCTTTATAAACTGGGCTAATCAGAGTACTTATTCCAGATGATTGTTTAGGAAATAAAAGTAGTGATATTTGTACAGTACATAGAACAAGGATGCTCTAAAATAAATATTATGTAATTATTGTTAAATACAACATGTGGATTAACAGGCTTATTTATAAATAAACTATGAAGCATGCCTACCGTGGAAAAGGATAGCTGCCCTGATAGGAACATTGTCAAAGACAGTTAACTGGTTGTAGAACTGTATGATGTTCTTTGAATTACCCCAAAACAAAACAATAAAGAACAAACATTTAAAAGTGGCTCTCTCTGGGGTCTGGGATTGGCAGATCTAAAGATGTTCACTGGAAACATAATTCTACTGGTGTATTTGAATTTTTCACCATGAGTGTATGATTTTTTAGTAAATTTTCAGAAGACAGAATACATAAAAAGATTTGAGAAATTGGCAATACTTACGGCTTATTATGCCATTCCTATTACTTCTTCTTTCACATCTCTGCTTGGGGATAACTATGGCAAAACGATTTTAAGCTCCAACTTACATATTATTCCACTTATGGTGCCTTCTCTAAGTCCACTCTGCATTCAACTCCTTACCTCTCATTTCTGACCATTAGCCATCTCCTCCACTTCTGTTTAGCTTTTTTCTTTATTATACAAGGGATTCTTCATTTCTATTTCATTTAATGAGGTGGCAGATAATAAATATAGTGGGCTCTTGAATCAGACTAACTAGGTTTGAATCCTGGTTCCATCAGCCACTCGATGGGTAACTCATTGCCTGGTTTTCATCTGTAAAATGTGAGGAAAGGATAATATCTACTTCTTATGATATTGAAAAGAGTGGATGGGATATGTAAGTTACTTGAAACATTGTCTGCACTTAACATTTGCTCAAAAACTTTAATCTATCTAGCCATTCTCTCTCTCTCACACTTTCACTCTCCATCTGTCAATATATCCCCTTCTTTCTCTTGTCATCATTAGCCAATGAGTTATAGAAGATGCAGGAGTTCATTTGTGCTATATAATAGTCAATAATACCGTTCATTGTGTCTAGGACTGTTTAGGTAAATTTTAGTTTAACTCTGAAAGGAAAAGAAGTCTCTAACTTTGTCCTCTTAATATTCCTCACTTGCAGCATGTTACCTGTAAAATGTAGATTTACAGACTTTGCCTTGAATGTAGCATATTGTTCTCAACAAAAGGCCTCTATTCAATCAATTCTAAAGTAAATTACTTAATGCATTAATTCCACATCCTTAAAAATCCTAACTTTCAAAGTGTACTATAGATCTCTTCCCAAACAATTAATTTTTTTCTCTTGCCTGCCAGTAAGTTCTTCCAAGTTTCTAAAATTTTAGAAAATCTAGATGATAAAGGCATTAAACCTAATTTAATCCAATTCAATCAGACCAAAAACAAAAACCCAAAAAACAAAACACACTTTATTAGAGTAATATGTGATGTCTTCCTCTAGAGCTAAGCTATATGAAAAAAAAGAAAACATTGGTTTTAGTGCTCATTCATTCATTTGTTCACTCAGAAATATTTATGCCAAATCTTAATCATCAGAGATGATCTACGTCTGGCAAATTATGTAATCTTGCATTTCTTCATTTGTTACTAAACAAAGAAATGATAATAACATAAATAACACTTTAAAAAGCAAGGAAATTAACTCACAGAATTGTTATTATGCTTAAACTAAGCAATCTCTTGAGGAATCACTCATCTTAGTATCTAGGATATATTGAATGCCCAATAATTATTTGTTTTCCTTCTCTCAGAAAACTCAGTCATTGACTTAAAACAGCCACACTTTCTACAAGGTTAAAAAAAAAAAAGTTAACAACATAGTAGTCACAAAACAAGGTGATACAAGCCAGAAATTGACTTTGGGAACACAAAACTGCATTGTTGTTTTCCTTTTAGGTCTGAGAAACCTAGAATGGATATATCTACCTCCTATAGAGTGGCTTTTTGGCCTTTGCCCTAGCTTCCTGCCTTTCCAAATCCTACTTCCTGACAAGCTTATTTCAAAAGTGACATGATTCCAGGTGCTATAGTTGCCAATTCTATGACAACTCACATGCTTCCCATCACAAAACTGTAAGGACAGTTTATCATAGAAACAACTCTTCACTGCTGACAGCCACAATGAGTCTGCCCCTATGGTCCCTTGGTTTTTCACTTTTTCTCTGAAAAAGCATTGGACCTGGCTCCATTTTGTATTGCTATCTCTTAGATTTGGCTGCAGAGCTTTGAAGATTAATACCACGAGCCCTTTCCTTCTAAATAACCTAGGGTATTCTTTCCATTATACAAATGCCCATAACTTGATTGTCACTTAACAGACATCTATGCAGAAAAGATTAGTTATCAAGAATTATGCTAAGTATTAGGGGTACAAGGGTAACTAAAGATGGGACCCTCCCTTCAAAGCCTGCAGTTGATACAGTGATCCTTATCATTTCTTTTTGATTATTTTTTGTTGTTAATCACATCCCTAAGAGAACAGATCCAGGATCACACAGCCCAACTCTCATTCAGCCATCATAGTGTAGCAGGTTCTTAGCAAACATTCAGGGGATGTTGCAGGTAAAAAACTTCAACAAAGTAACAATGAAAATAACAGCTAACACTTATTGAGAACTTATTACTACCAGAAGCATTTTACATGAATGAACTGACATATTCCATATAACAATCATAGAATTATGGTGCTATCGTTATCTATTTCACTGACAAATTAACGGAAGCTCAAAAAAAATCAAGTAGCTTGGTCTTAGTCATGTAGACATAGTAAATTAGAGGCATATCTTGAACCTCTGGCTCTTTGGTTCCAGAATAATGGTATATATTGAAAGATATATATATCCATATATGTATAGATGGAGATATACATATTTATATATATTTAAATATATATATCCCTAAAGCCACAAAAGCATTGGAATTACTTCTAGACTGTTACATTGCTACATTGCTGTCATTCTATTCTGAGATTCAAGTGCTATAAATTGAGACATATGCTACAATTACAAAGTGAACTTCAACAAATACCTATGAACTTTGATTTGAATGAATCTTTAGAACAAAGTGGAAACATTTCCTTGATCTATAACTGAGAGAACAATAATATGCAAAGGCCAACAATAGCATACATATATTACTGAAATAGTTTCCTGGGTTTGTATTTTTTGCTGTATAAATTTGAAGATTACTATTACATAGTATACTTATTATTAAAGTGCTTCATAGTAGGGTTGATTTAGAAAAGATTAATACTGTAAGCATGAATTTTGTTAATATAGTAACTAATATTACATTTCCAGGTACATATATCTTACCTTAGAAACCAGGAAGAAAAGAATAGCATAAAATCCACAAGCTTTACCACTGACAGGAACAATTTCAGAAGATGATGCTTGAATTTTCAGTGCAAGGATTATTTCAAAATACCTGACATATATATGTATAAAGTGCTTACTATAATTTGTGAAGAGGTTTTAAAAAATATTTTCTTTATGAGTTCTTATTACTGGAAATGTATATCAGCATTTAAATAACTGCAGGGTGGCGTTCCAATGTACGGGGAGCAATGGTTTTAGCCATTGTAGCTGTTCTGGAATTAATGTCAAGCTTTATAGGTTACTTCTTATATAGTTTTTCTGGGTTAACCAAAGTAGTCCAAAAATCTATGCCCTGATGCATTTTGTATATTAGCCCTATCAATATTGTGCATTGATTTGAATCATAGCTAAATTGAAAGTCCTGAATTCCTGAACTTTAGAAGAAATCAGAGCTATCTAAATCCCATTTTCTGTAATCTCTAGAAAATGCAGAGTGGCAGGTTATCTTTTTTTTTTTCCCTGTCGCTCTCAGAAAGCCATTTCTTCAGCTCATCTTTCCCACAATCTTTATTAATGAGCTTTCTATGCCTGGCTGATTTTGAACAAGTTAAAAATCTTATTGGATATAAAGAAGCTCACATCTCTTGAACTGTTATCCCTGTTAGGTAGAAGTGGGGCACTTCAAATGTGAAAAGATTCTATGAATAATTGGAATTTATAAAGCTATTGAAAATAACACCCTTTAAATATAAAAAAAGACTTGAGAAAATTAAGCCTGATCATCACCTACATCTTGACTGCTGAATAACAATGAATTCTAAAGCAATAATTGTCAAGCTTTATTGTGTCTATAACAATCATTCAGGATACATAGAGATTCTTAAGATATTAGATGATTCTGACTGACACAGGACTTAGGACTCACATTTTAAGCAATAGTTATTAGGCGATTGCAATATGCAGAAGATTTAAGAAATCTAAAAAACAGACTATGTTAACAAAGAATGGAAACCAATAGCAACTTTCTCTATCAAAAAGTGCAATTAACAAGAGTTTAACACTGTAATATGTAACCAATTTTGGAAATATGCTCTAAGAGCTCACACATGCCAGAAACTATTGCATATGAGGTTTGATTCTTGGCCTTAAAATTTTTATAAATGACCTGATTTGTAATTATGTGGTACATTTCACAACTTACTGTTTAGAAATGAAACTGGTTCCTTTCTTTAGCCTTACTGTGGATGATGGGCAATGTGGGTGAGTTTCTGCCAGATGTTCAGTTATTACAACCTAAGTGGAATTACCATACAGTATGTTAGCAGATAGGAGTTTCCCAGCTTGCAATTAAATGCCTCACTTTTCAAATCTCAGTAAGGGAAAATTCAACAATCACTAGATATTACACAAGCCTCAAGAAATCAGCTCAGTGTTACACATTCACTACCAGATATGACAAGCTTGGGAGCTGAAACTTAATCATTACTTTTAGACAGTTTTGTGTATAATTTGCACATTAACTTATATTGCCTTATCATCACAACTTTAAATACTGTAGTACATTGGCATAAAAAGAGCATATTAATCAATAGGATGCCAAGAAATCCAAAATGAAAGCCAATAAAGCTTTTCTGGTATTTTTGAACCTTAAAGTTTATGGAATATTTTAATTTAATAGATAAGGCATGAGAAAGTAATTACACATTTTAAATATTGCACCTTTTTAGAGCTGTCTAATAAATATACACTTTAATATTTGATTCACAAATGTTCAGTATGGCTCAATCCCCCTTTAATAAGATAATGAGCATTTTCTGAACATTACCCCCTGTTTTATTTCTAATAAAAAAAGCTCCTGAAACATCTGCTGTAGACTTTATATCCAAGAGACTGTCCTTTACGTAGAGTAATGAAGAGCCATCTGTCTCAGTTTTGTAATCATTAGAATACTGCTCCCTAAGAATGAGATTTAAAGCTTTCTCAAAATTAGAAAATAATATCTAGTTTACAACTAATTCTTGGAATATAAGATTATGTCTTCTGATATTTTTGGGAAAAGTAATATTAAATATATTTTTAGCCGTATTTCCCTTATATTTTCCTGGTTAGAATAATAGGAGAATTATGAGGAAGGTGACACTATTTTAAAAAAATCTTTATATAACAAGGTTAACAAAAGCTCATAGGTAATATATATTGTTTTCTTCTTATGCATTGAATTATATAGTCTTATAGCAGCAGATACAAATGTATTTTATAAAATATATTTATTTACATGTTATTGAATACAAATGTATTTTATAAAATATATTTATTTACATGTTATTGAATACATATTAAAGAGTTATCTTGCAAAATGTATGCAGTGAACATAAAAATATGCTGGACTGATGATTCAAATAAGAATACAACTATGGGAGAAAATATGTACAAATATGTACAAATCATATATTTGATTATGGTCTAGTATCCAGAATATATAAGGAACTCTTACAACTCAAAAACATAAAGACAGACAACCCAGTAAAAAATGGGCAGATGACTTAAATAGGCATTTCTCCAAAGAAAATATTCAAATGGTCAACAAACACATGAAAAGATGCTCAATATTATTAGGCATTAGGGAAATGCAAATCACAATGATATGCCACTTAACACCCATTTGTTGCTATAATAAAAACAAAATGTGACAGAAAATATCAAGTGTTAGCAAGGATGTGGGGAAATTGGAACCCCTGTATAATGCTGGTAGGAATGTAAAATGGTTCACCTGCTGTAAAACATTTTAGTGATTCCTCAGTAAGTTGAACAGACTATTGCCATTCCACTCCTGAGCAGATACTCAAAAGAATTGAAAATAAGTGTTCAAACAAAATCTTGTACATGGACGTTCATAGCAGCATTATTCACAAGAGCAAAAATGTGGAAAAAAACAAATTCTCCATCTCCTGATGAATGGATAAACAAAGTGTGGTATGTCCATATAATGGAATACTATTCAACTCTCGAAAAGTAATGAAGTACTGACATGCTACAACAGGTATGAAACTTGAAAACAATATGCTTGCCAATGGTCAATTTTATGTTGTTATTGAAGATGCAGGACTGAAGGATACTGAAGTTTGGGTGGGGAGAAATAAAGCTAATAGCAGGACTAGCTCTGACTACTGGAGAGTAGAAAATTGACTTGATGAATGAAGCTGAGCAATATGAATCCAAGAGACCAAACGGTAAAGCTAACTGAAGAGATGAATTGCACAGATAGGACTTAAGGCTTAATTTAGATGATGGGTCTAACTGTGAAGTCATGCTAGTGGAGGATAAAATAGAGTAATTTAGTCTCTGGAGAATTGGCTATTAACAGATAATGGCAGTGTGAGTGGGGAAAAGGTCCAACCTTTCGAGGAAAGAGAGCAATAAAGAAGTGTTCCTCCTGATTTCTGACAAGATTGTCCATTCTTTTGTAAACTCCTTAGGTTTTTCCTGCTTCATATATTTTGCCAAGTTACCTATTTATTTGTACCTTCTATTTGATTTGTAGAGGCCTTTAAATAGACTCCTGTGTTCATTTATATGTGTAGCAAATATCTTATTCCCACGCAAGGGACCACAGTATGAGTCAGAATTCCATTTTCCTCAGTTGTGCGGAAGATTTTAATTTTAAAGCAGTCAGATATAGTCAGGTTTATGTTCTTTGAGTCTTGCTGAAAAACTCCTTCCCTGCTCTACATTCATAAAGATTTTCTACTATATTTTCTACACTTTGAATATTTTGCTGTAAATATTAGGTTGACTTTTACTGTGATTATTCATACACATGCATGTGTATATGTGTGTGTGTAGTGTATAGAGTCAGTTTTATTCTATTTTTCCTAATTGTCCATTTTCCCAGTACAATTTTCCCTACAGGCTTGCAAAGCTATCTTTATTATAAATCAATACGCCATTCCCTGCTGGCTCTTCTGACTCCCTATCTTGCTCCATGATTTGTTTGTCTGTACCTATGCTATCCTCATCCCTTAGCTTCTCATCTTTCTCGTTTATCTTCCACACCAAGATTGATTGAACAACAAAACGGGCTTTATTAACCTGAGGAGAACAGGAGAGTAAGTCTCAAACCTTCCTCCTAGAACAATGGAAGGAGCAGCATTATATTGGTTTGTGTCCAGAGAGGGGTTAGTGGCTAGGAAAGGTAGATTGACAGGTGAGAAGGGTTGCAGGTGGCTTCTTAATTGAACATGTTCTAGGCTTCTACATGCTACAACATACTAGGTCATACATCACATGTTCAAAACATGGCATCTAAGTGGAGAATTTATTATTATAATAAGCTAAAGTTCAGCTACATTTATTTCACTGATATAATCAGGCTGTACCAAGAACAGGAAAGTTCTTTTCTGTGGTTAACTAGATTCTGCGGCCAGCTACTGACAGCAGCTACAAGCCGACAAGTTGTTCTCTACCTGGATTGGCTATTTCTTAAGTGAGATAATGAGAAGCAGGACGTGGGGATGGGGGTGGAAAGTGGGAGTAGGGTCTTTTACCACTTCCTATGCAAGGATTCTTTGAAAAGGGTTTGCAAAAGCCTGTTCTACTGGAGCCCCTCCATTTCTTCCCATTTTAGTTTCTTTCCAAGCATTTACTAGTATCTCAGAAATTGACATGCCACACCTTCCATGTACATTATAACTCATAAGAACTCTACTGACTTTGACTTTGAAATAAGCTCTATTTTGTTGCCCACACACTGATTCTCAAGCTAACTAGAAAATCTGTAGTGAAACACTGTTACCTTGATTGTCTCTTTCTTTGTCATTTGCTGACTCCCTCATTCTAGGTCTCCCTTTCTCTCTCTCTCTCTCTCTACACACACACACACACACACACACACACACACACACAGTTTCTTAAGTGATAGAATTCTTTTAAACTCAATAATCTTTTAATACTTTATAGTCTTGTTAAGCATGCTTTGAAAATTATGCGGGTCATTGAAGCCCCTGCTAGAATACATACTTCTGCCTTTAACACCACACAGCCATCTTTTAATGACCTCAGCAAAGCCACAGCAGTCCATAGATGTCATCAAGTTAGAATATTTTTTAAAGACTTCCACGTGTGGAATAAGACCGTGACTTTGATTTAACAGTGTTCCTGAATTTACATCAAAGGTGAACCCTGAGGACAAAAATGGCATATGTGCTTCAGTTCTAGAAAGAGTCTCAAACATGTGGGACCAAAAACCATCCACAGCTTTATGAATGGGCAAAACCCTCCAATCAAAATCAAGTGGCTGGCTTACAACTCGAACACCCATGTCTTCCAAAGGAGTCACAGACAGAGTCAGCATTTAATAATTTCCACACTGAGGGTCAATGGCATGATAGTGTTAGCTAAATACAATGACAACCAATAGACTGCCCATCAATGGGCAGTTCAGTTGATATGGTTACTCTATCTGCCCTAATTCCCTCCCAGTTCACTACACCAATGTGGAATGGGACAAGTTATTTTAGAACCAGTTCAGGTACCAAATCCTTCTGCTCTAAGGTGCTAGAGTAAGAAAAAGAGTAAAGAGCAGACCAGGCTGGTTCTCAAAAGTTTGGCTGGTGCTTGCCACAGGTAGGAGAACGGGTATGGGGAAGAGAGTCATCAGTTAGACTCTTAACAAATAATATAACCATAATATTATGAAGCGCTTTGTATATTGTGGGTGATACTCCAAATATAGAGTATTATTGTTTAATTATATGCTGTTTCTCATTACTCTCACCATTAGTTTGATACAGATAAATCCAATGGTTCAAATGGTTTCCTGCAATTGAGATGCCAAACAAATATTATATTTTAAGCATTTACCATACTCCTAGGATTCCCTTAATCCCATGGTTTTAACTATGGAAGAATTCTTTTTATAAAACACACATTAACACATACACAAACAAAACAAAACCTCAGGTTAGTCTGCCTTAGAAAGGATGGAATGAAGAAAGACCAAAAAAATGGAGGGACGGACAGAGGGGAAATGAAAAAATAGAAGATAAGTTGATGAAAATATGGGTTTGTAAGTACCGAAACTTATGTTCTCCAAAGTCTCTGTATGTATGTTTGTATGCATGTGTATATGTATGTATTCTTTGTTTGCCTAATTATGAAAATTGGCAAATACAAAGCAATGACTGCCTCTAAGACTACAAGAGAGTTTCTTTATGCCATTATTTCCATTGTAAATTTAAGGAATCCCTAATGTCCTGCTAAATTCAGCTTAAACCTCACCTACCATTCCCAGAAAGGCAGATCAGTACTACACTTAGTATTTAATCTTGTCCCCACAGCTTTTGTGTGCTAGATCACATATACAATAGTTGTGACTGGGTAATTGTAGTGTTAGTGTCTATGTGTTAAAAAGTCAGAAGTAGTATTAATATTCCAACCCAGTTATGTATACGGTAAAAATCTGAAGAGACTAAGACTTTTTCTTTTTTCTGAAAAAAAAATTGAAAAAGATTACTGCCATCAATTATTTGTTAGACATATGCATTATACAAAGCAGCTGTTTTTCACAGAACATTTCACTTCTACCAAAGCTATCTTCCAAATTCAGCTCATCTGTGGATTTTAGCAACGCCTGAAAACTTACATTTCATCAACATTTCACTCATTTTTTGTTATATTTCACAATATTCAAGGTGTGTTTCTGAAAACAAACTTTACAAGAATCAGGTTTTATGGTCATTGAGTTGTTTATCATTGGGGGAAGTTATCAACTGTTTAACTTAACAGAAGCTATAATGACAAATTTGATATGTCCTGCCATTTAAATTATGGTGAAAAGGAGAAAAATTCATAGCTCAAAGTTCAACTAAGCTTTGGTAAGTTTCCCTTGAAAGCAGCATTTAATGTCCTTATTGATAAATAATGTGCTTCACACATAAATGCTATATAATCCATTTCTATGCTACACTTGATTTCAAGTGCTCAACTCCCTAATTAGGCATCTGTTAGACAATGAAACTTTGTTTTCCTGCACATAATATTGGTCTCGTTACTAATGTAGCTTGAATAATAACAACTTCTTATTCATGAGAGATTAATTTGATGCCTAAAGTGTCAGGATGGAAAATTCAACATTTACATTACATTAATTGTTAGGGTGTGAGTATTGAATTATTACTATATAAATCTACATATAAATGCAATAAAGGTACAGGAAAACACAACCAGTTTGAACATAGGAAATGCTGTACTAGCATCATGAGTAAGATATCCATACAGATGATTTCCATAATTTTTTATTTTGTATGCTGTCATTTTCTGATATACCAATTAGCACTTATCAATCTACTTTGCTTACTCTATAAATATAGATAGACATAGTAATTTCATCTCTTCTTAGAAGTAAGGGAACATTGTTTCTATTAGAAAATTCCAGGACACAATATTTTTGATAGACACTTGGTCATTAGTTGTATAATAGAAAGTTGCTAGAGGAAAACTACAAAATGAAAAGTGAAGAGTTATGAACCATGTCAAACTGCCAAGTGGCAAGGTGGTCAATTAGGACAACAAACCAAACTGAAAATAACAATTAAGACTTTATTCACTTACAGGGAGAGTGGAAGCAAAAGGCATATATAGATGCCGGCTCCTCAATGTTCCCTTATTCCCCACAGAACAGCGTCAGGATAGAATCAGAGGACGGGCAACACAGGCAGATGGGAATTGTCTCTCTACTGAGGAGTCCCAAATAAAAGTTCCTACCGCTTTATAGACCCTGGGAGAAAGCTGGGGGGAAGGAGAGGAGGAAAGGTTAGGAGTGGAAAATTACTGAGTCAAGGTGGAGAAAAATGCCCTTGTCCAGGTCCTTTACTAAAGAGTACTTAGCAGAAGTACCTGAAAAGTGCCTCAGCCTAGGCCCATTCCAAAAGAGGTCTCCAAATAGAGGGTCCTGGCTAGGAATGCAGATCTGCTTAATGGCATGACCATACTCCCTCCTGGTGGAGGCTGAGTATTTAAATGCAATTCCGTCCAGAAAACTGTTAAGCACTGGCTGTGCCCCAGGTCGGGTGGGCAGCACCTTTTCCCCATGAGGCCTGCTAGGTGAAGTCTTTGTCATCACATACAGGAAGGCCAAAAGGATCACACATATGATCACACATAGGATTCTGTACTCCACCAATAATAATATTAATAATATATTGCAAATATAAATTAATTCTCCCATTTTTTGTCAGATTCAATAAGTGCATTTCAGAGATCTGAAGACCAAAACAGTATAAGCAGAAATTGATTTTGCCATTTTTCATCATCAAAATTAAGGTTTGATTCTTCATTCAATTTTTGACTATATAAAAAAGGAAGAATGCCTTACTTAACATACTGTTGAATTGGTATAAGCTGTTTAAAGTGATGCATAACTGTAATTTCAGTGTCCCTGGAATTCCTGACCTCAGATGCTATGGCATGTGACATTTATTACATGATTGAAGAACTGCTTCAGCCTGTGAATGACTGCTTTCTCGGGTTGGAATATATTGCAGCAATAGTAGCTCCTCTGAAAGAAAAACAATCAGAATTTTTAAAAGATGCATCATTGTGAAGCAAAAAATGTTGGCTACACTTACACAGTTGTACAACAGCAATAAAGAGGAAAGCAGAATTATTGTTGATCTGAAAGTCTTTGAGACTAATCGTTAAATAATTGTTCTTGAAAGAGAAGTGTATGTGAAATGTAATAAAGATGAAAATTTTACTGTAATAATTTTCTCTTCATTACAGAAATGTCTCTGACAATATTGAAAAGCAATATAGAGGGAAAAGCAATCCTGTTCAGCTTTAAACATAGTTTGAAAAAGTAATGGGTAAATAGAGAAATTGCGCTAGCTGCAAATCCAAACAATTTTGTCATTACCAAGAAATAAAAGTATTTAATCATTTCATTTCTGAACTAGGATTTTTTAAGCAAAAACAAATGTGTGAGTTTTATAGAACAGTGAAGACAAAAAATGGGAAATTAATTTACATTTGCATATATTATTAATATACCCTAAATCATATTCACAAACCCTAATCTTTGAAAAGTCACTTATCAATTTTTAACTTAGTAATATTTTTGCTTTAAATTTTTATCAACTGTTTTACATCAAAGTTTCCTCTATTTTATCAGAAGATGTTAACAAAACCTGAGTAATGCACTGATAGTGGCTATGACAAAAGTACACACATGCAAAATATATGACACAATGCAATGTGGCATTCATTAACTTATAGTTCCTTTCACTAAACCACAAGACCCAGTGTGATAATCTAGAGCCCAGAAAGTAATTATATGCAATAGTTATTCTCTGGCTTTTACTAACACTTGCTTGTCAGATGAAATAAGGCATTAACTTGTAATAATTATGACAGTTAAATACACAGAACTATTGGACTATTGTGAGTAGCACAGGCATAATAAATATAAACTACTTGGGAATTATATAGGAATGTTTAGACTAACCTTAAGGTAATAATATACTTGACAGAAAACTGAGACCATGGAAATAATAAATTTTTCCTAATTAGAGCTGAAAGCTCATAAATGTATTACTAATAGAAGGATATAAACAGGACTCAAGTATACATGGATTGTCACTGGTTTTATTTCTTTATATGTAACTTAAAGTAATTTAATGGTGCTATATAAAGTTTTCAACATTTATATTTTTAAATTAGTTGCTTACAAACTTTAAGAAATAGTTCTATTACTTATGGGCCTGTGATTTCAACAAATGTAAATTCTCTAAACAAGTCTAACAATAATTTAGTGTCATATAGGATCAGTGTGCTATCCTTTCAATTATATTTGCCTGATTTGCTTGATAATTTGAATTACAACGATTGCATTTAAAAAATTGGAGTTGCAGTTATTTAATAGAACTAAATACATGTTATCTTATCAAATGCAATATAGGTAATCAAAACAAACATTACCCTTATAATAAATAAAATCATATTTTTGTCCTGATTCCTGTATCTATCCTACTTAACCATTCACTATGTTAAAAAGTAACCAACAGTACTGTAACAAGTTTTGTTGTTCTGCTAGCACATCTTTGGTTTCCTAAATAGGCAAATAGCTTAGTGAATTACTTGGCTCTTCTTAATGTTAAATCAAAGCTAATTTCCTTTTGCTACTGAGGTGGTTTATAGCTCTACGTACCTGAGAAAGACATGCTCTTAAATCTAATCCATTCCCGTGGGTGCAAACCCATTGTAAGTAGGACCTTTTGATGGAGTTACTTTAGCTGAGGTGTGACTCTCTCATTCAGGTTGGATCTTAATCCCCCTACTGGAGTCGTTTATAAATGGAATGAACAGAGAGGGGGCGGGGGTGGGGGGGTGGGAAACTGGAAGCAAGAAGCTGAAAGCAATGAAACCCAGAAGAAAAGGGAGACACCAGCAGATGTCGCCGTGTGCCTTGTCATGAGACAGAGGAGCCAAGGATCTCTGGTAACTGATCTTCTGGAAGAAAGCATTGCCTTGGTGATGCTTTGATTTGGACATTTTCTCAGCCTAACACCTATAAGCTTTAAGCCAACAATTTCATCATATCTGCTTTAAGCCATCTAGGAAGCTAAAACAGATTTTGGTACTGAGAATGGGGTGCTGCTATTGCAAATACCAAAAATGTGGAAACAGTTAGAGGCTGGAAGGATTGTGAGGCACTTGATAGAAAAGCCTTAGATTGCTTTGAAGAGACTGTTGGTAGAAATATGGATGCTAAAGCTACTTCTGATGAGCCTTAGGCAGAAATGATAAATGTGTTATTGTAAACTGGAAGCAAGGTGATTCATGGTTTAAAGTGGCAGAGAACTTGGGGAAATTGAATTCTGATATTGAATGGAAGAAAAAATTTGATATTTAGCTTTGGATATTTAACTGAGGAGATTTTCAAGCTAAGTGTGGAAAGTGCAACCTGGTTTCTCCTTGCAGCTTATAGTAACATGAGAAAAGAAAAGGATACACTGAGAACTGAACTCCAGGGCATAAAGAAACCAGAAACGGATGGCTTGGAAAATTCTGAGTTTCTGGAAAGTGAGTCCCCAGAGAATAGTGCTCCATGTGAGGGTTTAACTGAACATGGAACCAGTCAGCCATTTCAGTGAAAGTCAGGATTGCAGTTACCCAGGAAGGATTTGTGGAATGTCATTTTGCCTAATGGTTTGGGCCCCCATGCACTATATACAAAGCCAA
>PVKH010000080.1:0-37486 GCA_004027955.1 Chaetophractus vellerosus | reverse complement strand
GCCTTCTGCCCTGTTATTCAGGAAGAGTGTTACCATTCCAGTTTTCCCAGATATATGGGGGCTGTGGAAAGTCTGGCCTCCACCCCGATGTTTGAAGAGGGTGAAACCTTTATCTCAGTGTTACTTAATGTTGATGTGGAATCCTAGACTTTGGAAATTTCTGTGAGGATTTCTGATTTTGGTAATATGATGACATAGATAATGTGATACCAAGCTCTGACTCAAACCTCCCAAAACATATGCTGACCCTGCTAGAAATGGGGGATAAAGCTTGAGAAGTATTCTCACAAGGAATAAAAAGGAAACCTCAAGCAAAATAAACAGAAATAGAACATAAAAGCAGTTTAAGAAAATGAGCCAGGATTGGGCTGCCCTGAGGTCTTGGCTATTGTTCTTTGTAAACCGTGGCAAGGATTTAGCCATTAGGACACCAGAGTAAAGCTGAGAGCCTCAAAGCCTATGTTCATGTGATAAAAGCGCACAAGAAGTATGCCTAATTGTACATGTGGATGATGAGGAAACCGTTTTTCTCCCTGGATCCTGAGTGGAAAAATAGGTTGATAATTCAAAACAATGGATCCATAGTCCACTGGGTTTGGGTTCAGTGTATATTAACAAAATGGCTCTGGAGTACCTGTGATAAGAAGTTGAAAGAACTGGTGGCCCAGTAAACAGTGATAGGCATGGGGTACTAAGAAAATCAAGTGTAAAATCTTTCTGGCCACACAGGATTCCCACCTAGCCCTGGGAAGGCAAGATCAAAACCCAAAGTTACAAAACACTCAAAGAAATATATCCCCCATATGAGAGAGTCAAGCACGATGAATAGAAACCAGAATTTCAGGTAATAAAGCAATCTTGTAGACATTATGAAAAGGTATGTTAAAAATGAATTAAAAAATAATATAAAATTGAAACTACAAGAAAGACCAAGATCAAAAAAGAAAAAAAAAAAGAAGAGGAGAACTTGACAATACAAAGAACGAAATAAAGGTTCCGGAAATGAAAAACCACAATAAAAAATTTGATCAACATATAAAACAACTGATTGGAAACAGTTGAATAAAGAATGAGTGATCTGTAAACTAGATAAGCTAAAACTTATTGAGTGCTTACTAAGCACAAGTTAATGATTTTTAAGTACATGTTATATTAGTTTTTATTGTTTGTTGTTACTTTTATTGTTATTATTCATATGTTCTTCAGTGTGTTTTGGGTCCATGGGATTTGTCAGGGACAAGCAGACTGGCTCTGGTTCTGTGCTATCAACCACGTTGTTGTATTTCCCCTGAGGAATTCATCCAGAATTCAGCATTGACAATATGGAAGAGAGGTTATGAGATAGGGAAGATGGAATTAAAACATTCAATATACATTTGTAATCATTGTCTTCTCCTTGAAACCCTTTTCACATACACACACATCTAGATTTCTAGTTTCTTCACTGGTTTCTTCATCTCAATTTCTTTTGCTTGTTCTTCTTCATATCTCTGACATCTTAACACTGGACAATGTGTGAACTACTTCTCTCTTCTCTGAATTATTTACTTGCTTAGTGATATCATCCAGTACTATAGATTTTTTTTTTTTAAAGATTTATTTATTTTATTACATATCTCCCCTTCCCCCCCGCTGCGGCGCCGCGCCGAGACTTGGTCACTGCGCAGGCGCGGCTTTCCCCGCCTGTGGGCGGCTTCTATTCACCCGGCTCTTGCTTCAGTTCGTGGGTGGCTGGCTGCGCTCCATTCGCGGGCCACCTGCCCTGCCCGTGGCGGCTTTGCCCTGTCATGGCAGCTTTTTGACCTGCCCACGGCGGCTCTGGCCCGCCCATGGCGGCCTGTCATTCTCAAGGCGGTCTGCCCGCTAGGAGAGGTCCCCGGGAACCGAACCCAGGGCCTCCCATGTGGTATCCCAGCACGCTCTTTATCCACTGAGCTATCTAGCCGGGCCCCAGTACTATAGATTTAAACATCATCTCTACACTGATAATTCTAAACTTATATCTTATGTGTATAACATATATACACCTTCCAGAATAGTATCCCAAATCAATATGGTCCAAAACTGACATGATTTCCCCAAATCCCAGTCTATTCCTTTAAGTCTTCCTATCTTAGTGCCTTCCAATTATCCTTGAAGCCATACTTCTCTTTCTCTCAAAAGTCACATCCAACTTATCAGCAAATCCTGTTGGCTCAAGGATATAGCAAGTGCTTATTATCTATACCATCAGCTACCCTTATCATTCTCTTGTGTTACTTCAGTAGTCTGCTAACTTGATCCCCTGCTTCTTTTCTTGCTCCTCTTTAGTTTATTCTGTATATGGAAGCCTGTACGATCCTCCTTAAATGTAAGTCAGATGATGTCACCCCTTCTCTCAGCACTCTCTCATGGCTTCCTAACTCACCCAGAGAAAAGGCAGAGTTCTTAAAGTTGCAATAAAGTCATGAATAATCTGGTCCCATTAACTCTCAACTCATAATAATTTCCACTCTTCTTTTCTTCACTTTTCTCCAACCACACTGACCTCCTCTAAAATTCTAGGGATGCTTTTGCCTCACAGCATTTTCATAGGTTTTTTCCTCTGCATGGAGCATTATTCCCACATATATCCCTCACCTCCTTTTTTATTCTCTTTCCACAAATATCAACTTTTCTGTGAGTCCTTCCTACATTATCTTTAAAAATTACAACCCACCAGAACTCATCATTTCCCATCTCTGCTTTATTTTTATCCTTAACACTTATATTTAAAATACATCTTATTTAATTTGTTTACTGACAGTCTACATGTGGGATATAACCTTCATGTCATTGCTGTATCCCTAATACCCATATGAGAGCTTAACACATACTAGACATTCAATAATTGTATATCAAATGAATGAATGAATTAATAATGGTGAGGAAAGATAGAATGGGGAGAATCAAAACTCAAATAAAATAAAAGTTGAGAATTTCCCAGAATGACTTGAAAGGTGAGATTTTGGAATCATGAAGGGTCTCATACTGGACGCAATTAATTTAATGCAAACTTAAACACTTCAGAGTGAAACTATAGAAGAAGAAAGACAAAAGTAAAATATTAAAAGCAATAGAAAACAGTAATATCTACAAAGTATTAATATTTGAAGATTTGAAGAAGATGGCTTACTTCTCAATTACAAAAATAGAAGCCAGTAGACAATGGAATAATAACTTCAAAGTTTTGAGACAGGAGGGAAATTTAAGACATCTCCAGATACACAGAGACAGAATATTTAGGACCCATAAATACTTGCTGAAAAAACTACATAAAAAAGGATATACCTCTTTAAGAAGCAAATTAAATGCAGATAGAAAGGTTTGGATGCAAGATGGAATGGAATGGTAAGCAAAGAAATGGATAAATATGTGGGTAAATAAAAGCAAAATTTCACTGAACAAATTAATTTAAAAATGACTAAGTTTGTGGATAGTGAAAGAAGTTGGAGATAAATATTTGATGATATTATCCTAAAATACAGAAAGAAGTTTTAATGAGGTAAAACATTCTAAGTTCCTTATATTGTTTGTGAGGTAGAGCAATATTGAATAATTTTTATATATTGTCAGAAATGCATATTAAAAATTGAAGGGAAATTTGCATCCCTAGACTACCCCTTTCAGCCACAATCACATTTATAAATCAGCAGTGTTAGTTATACTCACCATAATGTGTTATTAACAACTCTATTCATTTCCATACTTTTACAATTAACCTTATTAAAAATGCTATATACATTAAGCATCAGCTCTTGTAAATGTCAGTTGGGGCTCTCTGCCTAGAGGAACCCGCACCATATTTCAATGCGTATTTCCGTTCTTCTCCCCCATTTTTCAGCAAGCTCTGCTCTTTCCTGCCATTTCTCAATAAATTCTTTTTACTGACCTAAAAAAAAAAAGTGAATTGAAAGGAAGCTAGATAATAATCTAGGGACTGTATAATATTGATTTCAGTAGTGGATGAAGATTGTGACTAACACTATAAATATAAGAATATTCTCCCATTATAAAGTGTTAAGAATATGGTGATTCATGGGAAAATTACAAGCAATGTACTTATGGATGATAGTTAAGAGTAATATTTTAATATTTTTGCAGCAATGGAAAATAAGATACTATATTAATTGTAAAGGTCAACAACAGGAGTGTATAAGGTGGTATGGGATTTGTCCTTTTAGAGTAATAAAAACATTATAAAATTGACTGAGGTGATGACAGCACAACTCTGTGATGAAAATGAGAGCCACTGAGTATACATTTTGAATGGATTGTACAAGTAATAGGAATATATAACATGGAGAATCCTGTGATGGATGATGGCCTGCGGTTAACAGAACAAATATGAGAATAAATACATGAATTATAAAAAATATGTAATACTAATACAGGGTGTTAATAATCAGGTGGGTTTGGGGAAAAGTATAAGGACTATAGCTCGTAGTAATATTTTGACTATGTTTTTCCATCATTTTAACAAATATTCCACAACAATGCAAGGTATTGGTGTTAGGGTCATGTATGGGAGTCCTGTATGTTATGCATATTTGTTTTGTAAGTTCACAACTTTTCCTTTACACTTATTGTTTATGTATGTTCATGTATGCATGATATACTTCAATAACATTTTTTAAATAAAAAAGAGTAAATTATTAGATTTTACTGAAAGAAAAAATGGAAGAGAAACTATAAAAATAGCAGAAATAGATTATGTAACTTTAAACTATTATTAACAAATAAAGAGGAAATTAAAATGTTGGGTAAATCCATGTAAAGAAAATACCACTGGAGTTCCATATGTAGTAGTAAATTACCATATGGACTACTATAATTCTGAAGCAAAGCCATGCCTTTTTACATAAAAGTGGATTTTCCTTTTTAAGTAGGACCATTATAGGAACTAATTATCTGACTGTGAAATCCCACATGATCATGCAAACTTGGAGGCTCATCACTAACTGGGTGACATCTAATAGGCCAAGATATGTATTAGTGTATGCATAGCAGCTCTCTAACAAGTAAAACTTCAGGATAACATTGGACTCACTCAGTTCTTGAAGGCACAAATAAGTTCTGTGAGCAGGTAGCTCACAATCCCATTGCATGAGCCATCATATCTTTCTCCACCCTTATCTATGGCTTTGTGGATAGTTCCAATGACCAGGTGACCAAGAAGAAAATGCACCTGGTGTCTGGATATGTTGACATGATAATGATATAATCAAACAACAGTGGATGTCTGTAGCATTAAAACCTTATTTAGGAGGTCAGTAGGAATGAAAATCTTTCCAGCAGGCAAATTTTGAACAGTGGTTGTCCACTTGGCTTATATTTAATTATACTGATTTATGGGTGACTAAGTGGCTAACTGATAAGGAACACAGAAGAAATAAGATTGGAGTATTAGAGAAAAAGTAGAGAAAGGCTACCAGCCCCTGACTCTGGGCTCCTTAGGTGAAGCAAATTCTATACACTACACAGGTGACCTTGACTGCTGTAATTTGTGTACACATTTGTGAGGAAGTAGGGAGGAATTGGGGAGCTGCTTCCAATCATACTGACTCTTCTCATAAATTTTTTTGCATAGCTTTGTCCTGGTTCAATAATAACAATTCTGAACCTGCCTTAAGGTAACTTTCTCATAATTTTATAATCTAGCTGGCCCCTCATGGTCTGACCTAGCTCACTTTAATGTGCTGTATTTCAGATTTAAGAACATAAATGTCTATCTATAAAATGAAAAACAAAACCTATGGGAATATTTGCAAAGTAGCACAGTATAGCATAGTTAAGTTACACTCTTATGTATATATTCCAAATCTGTTTATACTTCTCTAAGTCTTACTTGACTAATCTCTAACTGTCCAGAACCCCACCCTAACACCCTATCTAGGCTGCCCTACCTATATATTGTCCTACCCTCAAAATTTCTTCTGAATTTTTGTTTTTCCTTTACCTGTCAAAACACTTCTTTCCTAATATTTAACATTACCTAATTGGAGATATTCATACTTGAATCCTCATAAATGAATATGGATAGTTTTCCAAGGGATTGCAAGAGAGGATTCTGTTGATCTTAATTGATTATTCTCTCTCACATTCCACTTTTTAAATGAGAGACCTCTTTTTATTAGACATTCAAAAAGATCAACATTGGTAAGGAAAGCTAGCTAGTGGTTACAATGAGTGCCCTTCCTCTTTCCTTTCTGCCCTCCTCTCCTACACTTTGCCCCTCTACCGCATGTTATTTTCTTATAATACTGAAAGCTTTTCCTTATTTGTAAATAAAGATTTCTGTCACTTGCTTTTGTTTGTCTATAACATAATTATTTCTTGCTTATACATTCAGAGCCTCTGATTTTACATAGCTTTAATTCTGTTTCTATTGAGTTTGGAGGATTTTCCTTTGCCCAAATTATAGTGCAAGACAGTGAACATAGAGTGGTCATAAAATTTTATAGTTAACTTATTTAAATAGTAGAACTAAATAAACACATAGGTAAAAGACAAGTTAATTTTAATTTTTAAAATGGAGCAAATCAGGGAATAAGACTCTCCCAATAAATAAAGCTAAAAAAATGACAATTCCTTGTCAAAATATGCCCGACATGGGAAGCAGATGTGGCTCAAGCATTTGGGCTCCCATTTACCATATGGGAGGCCCTGAGTTTGATTTTCCGGGGCCTCCTGGTGAGGGCAAGTTGGCCTGCACTCGCGGAGAGCTGGAGCAGCAAGATGACCCAACAAAGGGAGACAAGCAGACACAGAGGAAACCCACAGTCACTGGACACAGAGAGCAGACAGTGAGCACAAGTGTCAATGGGCGGGTGGGGTGGTGGGGTGGTGGGGGAATAAATAAATAAATAAACAAATCTTTTTAAAAAATGCCAGTCTTTATTATTATTTTTATTGAAGTATATCATTCATACATGAACATACATAAATAATATGTGTATAGTAAAAGTTGGGAAATTACAAAACAAACATGCATAACATCATACAGGGGTCCCATACACCAATCTACCACAAATACCTTGCATTGTTGTGAAACATTTGTTACAAATTATGAAAGAATATAATTAAAATCTTACTACTAACTACTTTTGGTGGATTTTTCCCCCAACCCACCCTATTATTATTTTTTGTTACAGAAGTTGTGAACTTACAAAGCAATCATACACATGGGTAGAGTTTCCATACAACACCGTTTCATAAACACACCACACCATGGTGGAACATTTGTTACAGATTATGAGATAATATCATCAGACAATTACCACCAACCATGGTCCATAGTGTACATTTAGCACACTTTTTCTATACTCCTCCATTATCAACACAGTACATTTTTTACATAGATGCATGAATATTACAGTATTGCTGTTAATTAAAGCTCATAGGTCATAGCAACTGTATTTTCCCCATGCTTCTTCACAGTCCCACCACCCTGCAATAGTGACATACATCTGCTCTAGCTCACAGGACACTCTTGTATCTGTAACATCAACCACTATTCTCATTCACCTGTGGGTTCACTGTGTTATTCAGTCCCTAGATTATTCTCTAGCTTTTTTTCAATTGACATTTACATCCCTAGACTACACTTTCCAGCCACATTCCCATTTATAAACCAGCTGCTACTCACTATAATGTGCTACCATCAACTCTATCCATTTCCACACTTTTAATTCAAGTTAATTAAAATTTCTATATACATTAAGCATCAGTAGTCCTTCTCAGCCCTCCTTCTTTCTCCTAATAACCTATACTCTAGGATTTTACTCCATGCATTTATTCTTCATATTTAGTTCATATCAATGAGACCATGCAATATTTGTCCTTTTGTGTCTGGCTTACCTCACTTAGCATAATGTCTTCAAGATTCATCTATATTATCATTTGTGTCTCAATTTCATTTCCTTTTACTGCAGCACAGTATTCCATCCTATGTATATACCACATTTTGCTTATCTATTCATTGGTTGATGGACACTTGGGTTGTTTCCATGTTTTGGCAATTGTGAATAATGCCGCTATGAACATCCATGTGCAGATGTCTGTTCATGTCACAGTTTTCAATTCTTCTAGATATATTGCGTAGAGGAATTGCTGGGTCATATGGAAGTTCTGTATTTAGCTTCCTGAAGAACCGCCAAACTGTCTTCCACAGATATGCCGGTCTTTTTATGCCCCAATTGCCATCATGGATTTAATCAAGAAAGCCAATAATATTTTACAAACTTATCTCAATGATTTATATTACCCAGAAGAAAACATGTTTAAAATTTAATTAATTCATTCGCACCATTTTTCTAGTATTTTAATGTTTCAGGTGTCCTCAGAACCCCACTTATTAAGAAACTTTGAAAGTATTTTCAGGGCATAGAAGAAGAGCTTCCCATTATGTAAACTGCTTAAATTTTACTTTAGAAGAGAAGAACAAATGTCTGCAATTGCACATTGCATATGTTTTAGTTTGCCAAAGGGCTGCCAAAGAAAGGTAGCAGAAATGTGTTGACTTTCATAAAGGGTATTTAATTGGGGTGAAAGTTCACAGTTCCAAGGCCTTGAAATGTCCAACTTGAGGCCCCATAAGAGGTGCTTTCTCACCAAAGTCAGCTATCAGGTGTTGAAGCAAGATGGCGGGCGATCTCTGCCTGGTCTCTGCCGTCCCCTCTGAGCTTCCTGTCTCGGAATGAGCTGCTCTGCTTTCTTCCCAATTTCACCTGCTAGCTGGCATAGGCTTTTCTCTTTCCTGGCCCCCTTGTATCAGGCTGTTCTGCTGTCTTCCCAAGTTCAGCTGTAAGCTATCAGACAAATACCTTATCTCTCCTGGGGGCTTCAGCTGTTTGAGCCTTTCTGTTCTGTCACATGGCAGAGTCAAAAATGGCAGAGCTATCTTTTTTTCTGTCTGCCTATGTGAGTCCATTTATTTCAGATCCATCAAGGGGGTGGGGACATAACTTGAGTCATGCTTCACTGACACAGTCCAATAAAAAGCCCTACAGAAATCTTAACAGATAATCTAATCAAAGGCCCTTCATCTGAATTTAATGCAATCAATGGGTATCATACGCAAAGGAAATAGATGAGTTTATAAACATAATCTTTCTCTTTTTGGGATTCATAAAATAATTCCAGTCACAGTCACAGCATCTGTTTTAAAAAGTCCAATGTAATATAAAAAGTTAAATGGTTAAAGGGATTACGCCACACTTTATATTTAAAGAGATGTTTGAATCCTGACTATCCAACTGGGTCTTTGAGATGTTTTGGCTGAATTTTTTGAGGTAAGAATTGGTTGGATATTGATATTTAAATAGTTACATCAAGTATACCAAGAGATGTATTGTGAAGAATGGCAATTATTATGGAAAGTAGCATTTCCATGATCTTATCACTATTTTTAGATGGCATATGTAGCTGAAGTGCACAGACTACTGCCAGGGACTATCTCTGTTCTTTGCCCTTTCATATGTGATAACTGTCTGTTACGTAATAATCAATAATGCTAAGGCCTGACTTTGTGGTCCTCTGATACATCCCTACCAGAGTGGAAATGAGTGTTCCATAACATTCCTAGGGACTATGACCCTCCTCTACTCCCCACTGTTTTGATCTTGGAATTTAGGAGAAGAAATGAGGGTATCTTCACCTTAATAATTTTCTCAACCTCTGAACTAGACTTTGGTGGTCTGGCCCTATTCCAGGTTTTCGGTTTTCAGATAGCAATTTTGGTTAACAATAAAATAGTGAAAGAAAGTTTAGAACATTCTACATATTTGGTTAAAATAATACAGAAGCAATGAAAGGATATTGCATTCGATGACAAGATGATGCCAGTAAAATGTCACAGCAGGGTTTCTTATGGTGAAGACCTTTTGATCTAATTGGGGAGAACTTGCAGATGCAGGAAAATATTAGTGAATGAGGCAACATACTGTTGTGCCAAATATTGAGACCATGCATTAAAATGTTGCAAGTGGCAATTGTGGCATATACATACAATGGAATATTACTTGGCTTTAAGAAGGAATGCAGTATTAACACAGAGGATAACATGGATGAATCTTGAATATCTTATGTTGTGTGAAGTAAGCCAGTCACTGAAGGACAAATATTACATGACCTCACTGATATGAGTTAAGCAAGTTGAGCACACTCACAGAGCTAGAGTTTGGAAGATAGGTTAACAAGAGACAGAAAGGGAGTAGAGGGTAGTCAGCCAATGCTCAATATGGGCAAAATCTATGATGAGGTGGAAGGGTGTGGTTGGGCAGTGGATGGGGGTGATAGTGGCACAGTAATGTGATTGAGCTCCACGGAGCTGGACTGTGAGGGGGAGTAGACTATAAATGGAAATGGAGGGAGGGTTGGAGGAAAGAACAGGTAAACTCTGGGAATTTGCAAGTCTGTGGTTAAAAGTACAATGTTGAGAATGTTCTTTGGGCCAACATGGCAGGGGAAGATTATTGGTGTAGGGCATCGGATGTGTGGGGATATAAGAGACAGGGCACACCTGGGCTTGCCTCTATGGGATATGAAAGTGTTTACCTTGTCATACTGTGTTATCTCAGTGGGTGGAGACCCACACAATAAACAAGAAAATATTAAACTCCTGCACTATTCTCAATTAGGGACAAGAATCTCTAGAGAATACACACAGTGTCTAATAAAAGAAAACATACCAATATGTCAAGTCCTCAATATTATTCCATGTAACTATGAATCTTATTCTTCAAAAATTGAAACCTACTGGTTACCATAGGTTCTGAGGGGAGGGGTACAGAAGTATAGAATAGATGGAACATAGAGCATTTTTAGGGCATTAGAATTGCTCTGCATTATATTACAATAATGGATACAGGCCATTTTAAGTTTTGCTAAAACCTCTAAAAGTGAATGTTGCAAAATGTAAACCTTAATGTAAAACATTGATCATGGTTAGTAGCAATGCTTCAATACTTGTACATCAGTTGTAACAAATGCACCATCCACATGTAAAATGTTATTAATAGGGGAGAGTGGGATCGGTAGAGGGCATTGGGTGTATGGGAATCCCCTATATTTTCTATGTGACTTTTCTGTAAACTAAAGCTTCTTTGATGATAAAGTGAAAAAAATATAAGACACTGGGGGAAGAAATTGTCACTGTACATAAAAGATAACATCATTCAGTGGTGAAAGACACAATGTATTAAAATTTTTATTTTATTTTAATTTTTTAACTTTTACTTTTGTATTTTATTTGTTACTTTAAAATTATTGTTTTATTTTATTTGGTAATTATTTTGGTGTTGTTTTTGTGGAGGTTTTGGATCACAGAAGGGTCACAACTGTGGCAGGGGAAGATCACTGGGGCAGCATGTTGGTGATGGGGGAATGTGTGGAGAGGAATGCACATGGGTCATACCTCTAAGGCATATGAATATGTTCAAATGTTCATGGGGCATTGTCTCAGTGGGTGGAGAGCCACAAAATAATCAAAGGAATATTGAATTCCCTCCTGGGGAGTCCTGCTACATTCTCTAATAGAATGTCAAGAATCCCCTCAGTCCATGGACAGTGAAGGAGGACAGACCATTACATCAGGCTCTTGATATTGATGATTGTACTTATGAACATTTTCTTGTGAAACTGAAACTTAGACTTTTCTTACATATTGCCTAAGTGTTACTTCTTGAAAGCCTTCTTGTTGCTCAAATGTGGCCTCTCTCTAAGCCAACTCAGCATATAAATGCACTACCTTCCCCCTACCCCCACCCCCAGAGTGAGATATGACTCCCAGGGATGGGCCTTCCTGACACGGAAGGATCATTACCAAGCTGCAACCAGCAATACATCTGGAAAAAGACCTTGGACAAAAGGGGTAAATATTAAATACAAATGAGTTTTTATGGCTAATAGATTTCAAAGTGAGTGGGGAAGTCATTCCAGAGGTTATGCTAATGCACATCTCAGCAGAATTTCATTAACTGCCACAGTAAACAGTTCCTCAAACAGCGAGGCTCCTGAGAGCTCTAGAAACATCTAGACATTATAAGCAGGCAGACAATCTCAGGAATTTGGCACCCTGTCAGTGGGCCTTACCATGGAATGTATGCTCCCCAATGTAACAGACTTTGACTCATTTATACTTTCCCTACACATGGTTCTTCCTTTTATTTGAACCTATAATTAGTGCTTTCCTGGTTAAATACATGTCCCAGAGACTTATATCTTTGGTCTGTTCAAGTGCCGGTTGAGCCCCGAATCTCAGCAATGTTGCAACACATACTCTCCAGTTCATTGGACTCACTCTGGACAACTAACACAAGGATGATGATGGATAATGCCCATCCCAAGGAGCAGAGAGTGTCTGCAACTGCAAGCAAGACAGTTCCATCCATCTGCCCCATGGGATCTAAGCTCCCTCTCAATTAGAGTAGGCATCACCAGCTCAAAATCTTCAAGATTGGGGAATGAACAATGGGCTAAAGTAGACTTGTTACAATTCTGATAGACATTATTATTCTAGCAATGGAAGAACTTGTATCATTGATATAAAGGCAGTGACCACCAGAGGTTCTGAGGGGTGGGAGAGGGAAGAATAGGTGCAACATGGGGGGCATTTTTGGGACATTGGAATTGTCCTGCATGATTTTGCAAGGATGGATACAGGGCATTATGCATTTTGTCAAAACACAAAATTGTGCCTTGCAAAGTGTAAACTTAAATGTAAACTATAGTCCAATACTCCAATATGTGTTCATCAATTGTAACAAATGTACCACACTAATGTAAGATGTTGTTAATGTGGGAGGGGTAGGGAGTGGGTATATGGGAATCCCTTATATTTTTGATGTAACATTTATGTAATCTATAGCTGCTGCAAAAATATTTTTAAAATGTTACCAATGGAATATATTTAGTTCAATCTGAATTAAAACAGAGATATCAGTGAGGACTAGAGTTGTCTGATCTCTTCAAGGGACTTTCCATTCAATTCTATTCAGCAGAGGCTTGAGTTTCTTATATAAGGAATTTGTAGGGATGAAACACATGCATGTAAATTCTGCCTTCAAGGGATTTAGGCTTGTTGGTTAAAAGTGGTAATTCAAAGAATAAATCTATGCTGGAGTAAGATATGTATTATTACAATATACAGAATTAATAATCCAATGTAATAATATAAGCTTATTAAAATAAAGATCTCTATTTTCGCTTTTATGATGTTCCTACACAATTTGTAAGAAAATGGTAAGAAAATTTTGTATCAAATTGCTTCTAAGCAATGTGACACATTTACTCTAAAATGATACTGATCAAGCAGACTGTTCCTATTAGCTTAAACCTAATGTAATCATCAATTATGAATCTGAAATGGACACATAAGCTATTGAAGATGAGAATCAATGTCTGTCTTATTTTTCACTAATATTCCCTCTCTCAGAATTTTATTAATCTAACAAAATAATAAAATACTGATGGCTGATAGTTTGACATGTACTAACTCACTTAGTATTTACATGAATAATCCCAAAAGGTAATTTTTATATTTATTTTCATTTTACAGGTGAGGAAACTTAGACATTGAAAAGTTAAGTACCTTGCTAAAAGTTGAAATTATGTGGCAATGCTAGGATTCAAACCCTGGGAGTTTGATTCTAAACCTTTTTCTCTTAAGTATTTCTCAGGCATATGTGTAAATTTTTCTTGATATCACTTTAAGTTGTGAAGAAACATCATATTTAAGGTAACATTGGTATGTGAACTTCTTGTATAATTGTTTCATTTGTGGCATTCAAATTTTCCAAAAATGGCTATAGAAATATTCCCTTTCCAGGGAAGTAGTCTATTTCTACTCCCCTGGATAATGGGTGAGGTTTTTTTTTAATGACTCAGTAAATAGGTGGTGATTGCTATGACAAATACACACAATGGCCTCCACAGGAATTTATTGGTTCATAGTTTGGAAGGCTAAGACTCCAAAATCAAGCATTGGCAAGATTATGCTTTCACCCAAAAGTCTGTCATATTTTTGCTCTGTTTTTCTGAAATCCTTGGGTTCCTTGGCTTGCATCTTTGCCTCTCACCTTAAGGTAATCTCTCGCTTTTCACATTTGCTCTTCCAGTTTCTGGCTCCTCCCCGTGGCTTTCTCTGACTTCTGCCTTCTCCTTTCTTCTCTTTCTAAGGCCTCCAGTAATATGGATAAGAACTGCCATGATTCAGGTGGTCACACCTTAATTAACAGTTAAATCTTCCAAAGGTCCTAGCTCCTCATCAGTTTACACCCACAGGAATGAGTATTAAGAATAGACCACAGTGATGCTGCATGTCCTCCAAGACCAGGCCATCAAAGGGTGTATTTCTTCCACCTGACTTTTTCCTGAGATGCTCACTCTCAGAATCAGGAACGGCTCCACAATTTGCAGGGCCCAGTGCAAAATGAAAACGTGGAGCCCCTTTATCAAAAAAGTAGTAAGAATTTCAAGGTGATGAGAGCAGAGCATTAAGGGAAGAGTGAGGCCCTTGTAAGTGTGGGTCCCTGTGCACCTCACAGGCCATGTGCCCATTAAGCAGGCCCGACTCTAACTTAACCTTCATGCCGTGGGTAATCACAAATTAGCCCATGTAGAGAGCCCAAGAGAGAAGCCTTCATAGAAGATAACTGAGGCCCTCAGCAGAGAATAGCATCACCCTCCATACATGTGAATGAACAAAACTCCAAGTGATTATAGCTGCTATCTTTTGAGTTTTCTAGCTGGGGATCAGGGCATGGTAGAAGAAATCAAGCCATTTCCTCCATTCCCTGTCTGGATTCATAACCTACAGAGTACATGAGCATAATATATTTTTATCACCACTATGTTTGGGGGTAATTTGTTTCCCAGCCATAATTACTAGAGAATCATTTCCTTTATTTTTGCTAATAATTTTTAAAAACATTTTCATTGTTTTCATAAAAATATTATGTGGACATTAAAAAAAATAAACAGCAGAAAATATTAAAACAGGGAAGAAAAATCTGCGAGAATTCCAACCTTTGGTATACATATTGTTAACATTAGCTGAACATAATTGCATACATCCCTCTATACTTATGCATAGATGGAGAGGTGGAAAGAGAAATAAAAAGTTACAAACATAGTTATATATAAACCAAAATTGTGTTATGGGTGAATTTTAAAATTATATTGTTTCAAATTTAACTTTAATACACTTTTACAAATAGAAAAGGAGCTGAGTTGAATCTCAAGTAATTTCTGAACTTCAGATAAATGTTTCATTATGAGATATTTTAATACCAAAAGATTCCCTTAAGATTTTAAGAATAATTTTGATTAACAGTAAGAGCTTGGAGTAAGGTTTTAATGCCAGGATTTAATTTTAAAGAGGCAGTCCATTGAGTCTCTGATTAAAAATGTGGAAATTAGTACTTTTACACTACCTCTCTTATCATCCCCAAATCTCCACTCTTTCTTGATATATCACATATACTAGTTCAATGTTTATGACATTTACACTCTCTCCTGTCACAAGAAATTTCTATCCTTCAGTGTTAACTCTTTTGTGAGAATATTTTTGCTGCTTGACATCAGTTATTTTACTATGATTAGTTTGGCTGCATTTCATTTAAAGGCTTTTTTTTTTTCAAGAATATCTCACATGCACAAAATACTCTGTCTTCTTGCATGCTTTAAAATGTCTGCCTCTTGCACTTATGGATAAAGAATAACTTATCTGGGTATGACAATTATGAGCACATTTTTATTTCCTTAGTAGTTCATAGATATTGCTCCCTTATCTTCTGTAATTACACATTTCTGCAGACAGATCCATTTCTTTTGAATTTATTTGCTTTTATAGACTGGTTGCATGAAAAACACACACACACAGACACAATATTCTTTTGTTTTGACATTCAAAAATGTAAACATTTTGACAACTCCCCATCCTTTCGAACCAAGTATGCCTTTTCAATCTGCAGATATAGTTCTTGTATTTCAGGAAAATGCTTTTCTGTTGCATCTTTGAATGCTCTTCTGATTAAGTTGCCGGTGGCAATCTTGTGGCCTGTCTCTGCTCTGCGTATCAGTTACCTTCCTCCCTTTACTTTCACCCCTTTGTCTTCCTCTGTGTGCACTATGATTATCTTAAGATTGCCATCTCTATCATTTATTTTATTTTCAATTCTTGATATTCCTAATTTAACTATTTCTGTTAGTGAATTGTGATTTACTGGTGTGTTTTCATAGCATTATAATCCCCTATTTCATCATATTTTATTGTTTTGTCTCCTTTGATCTGTTTTTCTTTCCATGAAACCAATTTTCATATAAAGTAATTATATGTTAGAAGTAATTGAGAAGCATAGTTTTTTCCTGGAGATAAGTTCTTTGCAGATGCTTCATCTTCTTTTGCATTCACTGCCCCCATTCTTATATTTAAATTGATCTGCTGTTACTTTCTTATTGTTTATGCTAGGTAAAGGCAGCCTTTCCAGAATTTCTACTTGTTCTGATTTATTAGACACCTTCGTGAAATATATGAAATCTGTTTTTCTTCACATCCAAGGTACAGTTTATGAAGTAGTTATTGTGTTTTATCCACTTTTCTATATTGCTCTTCTTGAGAAAGGAGAACTATCTGTTGGGGCTCTGTGTTTCCCTTTTTTGGAAGACGTGAGCCCTGTTCCTTTTGTTAAATATTATTTACCACATTTCAGTTGTATTCTATAGGTGTGTACTGTATTTCTATAAGGAAGTATATTCTGGTTTTGGATCTTGCCATCCCCTTACAATTCATCAGAATGTCCTGGGAAATGCTAACTGTATTAGTCAGCCAAAGGGGGTGCTGATGCAAAGTACCAGAAATCTGTTAGCTTTTATAAAGGGTATTTATTTGGGGGTAGAAGCTTACAGTAACAAGGCCCTAAAGAGCCCAACTCAAGGTGCCATAAGAGGTACTTCCTCACCCAAAGTCTGTTGCCACACTGTCAGCTGTAAACAATCAGGTGAATGGCTCGTGTCTTTCAGGGGCTCCAGCATCAAAATTCAGTTCTGTCCTCTGCTGTGCCTTTGTCTGTGTTCTCTTGTGTATCTACTTCTGTGTGAAAGTCTGTTTTATCAGACTTTATCAGGGGGCAGGGAATCCATGTCCTACTGACATGGCTGAATCAAAACCTGATTCTTGATTTAATCAAGTAAATCTAACCTTTGAATTTAATACAATCAAAGAGTATCACACCCAGAGGAACAGACCAGTTTACAAACAATCTCTTTTTGGAATTCACCAATACTATCAAGCTGCCACATTGATACCTTAACTTTTTTTATTTCTTGACTTGTGAGAGCCTTTTGTAGTAGATATGAATTTCTATTACTGGTTTCCTTGGCTTCTCCCTGGCTTCATATGCCTTCTCTTAATCTCCTTCTTTCTAAATCAGGGAACTTTGTTGGTAATTTCCTAGATTTTAAAGAATTTTTTTCTCTCTGTTGTAGCAACGACATGAAGTTTAGAGATGTCTCTGAGCTCTGAATGCATTTTCTGTTTTTCATTGAGCACAACTTTTTGACATTTATGGCAAGGGTTGGTAACTACTTCATTGTGGATCATTTCTGCTGCTGTTAGAACTTGTTTAAGTATTTCCTGATCCAGATTTAATTTATCCCCTTTATTCCAACCCCAGATTATTTGAATTATATCAAAACCACTTAAAAGCAGTCGGCTACTATTAATGTGAGAATTTCTCACATAAGTAAAAAGTCAAAAATTTCAGCTTTTGGAAGGATTTTTTCAGTGTGATCATAAGAATAATGTTAACATTTACTGAATATTATTTGTAAAGTACTAAGATAAGTGATTTATTTATGTCTATATTTCTTACAATCTCCACTTTAAATATGAGAAAATGTTGGCTTTATTAAATAATTGGTCCAAGATCAAATTGCTAGTAAAATGTTTGTAATTCTTCCTCTGACTACTCTTCTATATTGTATTTTCTGTGCTAGTTTTAATCTTACGATATTAAAAAAAATAATTTGTTTTAAAAATGTCTAGCATCTCTAGGCATAAATACTGAAAGGAAACAGTTGGCTTGACATGCAACTTGAAAAAGTCAAGGTACATGTATTTATGTCTTAAAATGTTGACCTTTAATTTGAATTAAAGCATGTGTGTTTCTGTGTGTGTACGTGTGGTTACCATAAACACACATTAACTGTTCATTAGTTCATCCTCTTGTTAAAAGCCCACTGTAGGTCAGGGGTATGTATTTTTTTCAGAATCCTGAGCACTTACCAAAGGTTTCTGACAAGAAATATACACCATTTGCCAATATGCTGGTAGACATTTGTTTAAGTTACAGAATAAACTTTGATTTCCCTCATTTACAAAGTATGTTTTCTGGCTTACTTAACAATGTTCTTTACTTACAGTTTTATGGCTGTACTTCATTGGATAAAGTTTAGAAATCCCATTCTAAAAATCTATTAATTGTAAATGAAGGTAATTAAAAATCACATTTTATAGATTTATGTAAAATGGTATAGAAGTCACATAGTAATGGGTTACTATGTGACTTCTACTGTCTCCCAAATTTGACATGTAGTTGAAACCTTTATTTTTAAAGCTTCAGGAATTATACAATTTTGGGAGAGGGTACTGGTTCTTTATTAAACTATTTTCAGGAAAACTGACACTTTTTCAGTCTCATGGGGAAAATTTGTTCACAGAAGTGGAAAGTTTAAATTATCAAATATTTTAAAGGTAATAGAGCAGCGAATTAATCCATTGAATAGTATGTATAGTGATTTTCCAAGTTAATAACTGGTAGTGTACTTTAGTAATGTTTGTACTAAGAGCTTAGAAAAATTGGATGTTTGTTATAGGACAGCCACTGTTCCAATTTTCAATCACCCTATGTGATAAGAAAAATTATTATCTCAATTTTATAAATGGGAAAAATGAGGCAAGCAAGATTAAATGATTTGTTCCCACATAGAGTCAGTGCTGTGATTCTCACCAAGGCAGTAAAACTCACTTTCCCACACTTTTAACCAATATACCAGTAGATTCAAAGCATGGTCCACAAAACATGGGTGGTCCCTAAGAACTTTCAAGGGGTTCACAAGGTCAAAATTATTTTCATAATAATACCGAGATATGATTTGACTTACTGCATTGTGCTGCACTTACATTGATGATGCAGAAACGAAGATAGGTAAAATTGCTGGCACCTTAGCATGAATCAAGGCAGTGGCATCAAAGTGTACTAGTAGTTATATTCTTCATCATTATGCATTTGGAGAAGAAAGAACAAAGCCAGTTTGAAACAGTAAAAATGATTACTTTTTAATAAATGTTACCCTTAAGTGCACATCTTTTTAGTAAACTGTACAACAAAATAAGATGTATATGTAAAATATTTCTGCTAAATATTATGGTATGATGATTGTCCTAAGGAATGCAATTGTTTGAGTTGCAAGCTGAAATGTCCTCTTTTTCTTGGAACAACATTTCTTTTACTTGTAAAATGAATGTTATACAAACAGTAGTTATTCAGACAAGGGTTTTTGGCCAATATTTTCTCAAAATTGAAAGCATTCAGTCTGTCACTTCAAGGAAAACAAATGACAATATCCATAGCCAATAATAAATTTGATCTTAAGCCTCAAATTAGAATTAAAAAAAAACTTGCATCCAGCACTTTGAGCTTGACAGCTTCCCAATACTTAAGATTTTTCTGATAATATTGATATGTATTAGGGTTCTCCAGTTAAACAGAACCAGCAGTATATACATATATATGTACCTATTAAGAGATTTATTATAGGAATTGGCTTTTGCAACCATAGAGACTGGGATATCCAAATTCCATAGGGGAGGCCGCAAGGTGGAAACTCAATGAAGGTGAAGTTAAATTCCCCAGAAGCCTCAAGTTAGGAACTATGATGAAGGTGACAATGAATTTCCAGGAGAAGCTGGTTGTTTGGAGAAGAGATGGAAACTCTTTCTGACTGCTGAAATCATCAGTTTTTCCTTTAAGGCCTTAAACTGATTGGATGAGGAGACTTCTCTCATTGCTGAAGGCAATCTCCTCAGTTGATTGAAATGTAATTAGCCATAGATGCATTCAACTGACTAATGATTTAAATCCACAAAATACACTCACCATAGTAATTGGTCAGTGTTTGTCTGACCAAACAGACACCATAACCTATCCAAATTGACACATGAAATTAACTATCATACAGTTGTAATATTAATTTAATGTGACTTTTTAATTCTCTGTAATGAAATGTTTCAACATTTGGAAGATCTACTTGACTCAGTGAACCATGTTTTCCAAATGAGTAATGTAGGATGTTACAAAATCATTTATGGGTAAATTGCTATTCAAAGTGCAAGATAGATCAATGGATTTTACTACAGTTCTCTGTCGCAACAAAGAAAAATTAATTGATGTGTTTTCACATTGCAAATAAACTTTAATAAACTACCACTTGTTGAGTTTTGGTATAGTATCAAAAAGAATATCCAAATTTTTCTGAAAAAGGTATTAAAATACTTTTCCATTTCCCATTTATATATCTATATGAGGCCATATTTTCTTCTTTATTTCAACTAAAATAACAAGGCGCAATAGATTACTGTAGAAGTAGATACAATAATTCAGTAGTCTCCTATTGAGTGAAACAAACAGGTCTGCAAAAATGCCACTTTTCTCACAAATACATTTTTGGAAATTAGAACTATGTTTCATAAGAATATGTTGTTAACATGTAACAGGTTTGTTTTTGTTATTTTAATTAAATTAATAATTCATATTTTTAAAAATTGCTTTAATTTCTTTTATATGGTAAATATTGATAGATATTACCCGTATTTGGAGCAATTGTGTATGAGCGACTAATTCTAACGTTCATGAAACTATACGGAAATATATTCCCTGCTATGTGTAGATCATTTATTTGGATATATTTTCACAAGCTTGTATTTTTTGAGAACTACAATAATTTATAATATACAACCTCCAGAGGCAATTTCTTTCATCTTTGGATAGCTCTGCAATAAGAAATGCTTTGCTTATTTTGAACCTAAATCAATATTCTCAAATTCTGCAGTTTAACCAGCATGTCAAGTAATTTCAATTAATATTAAAACTAGACAGCTACTATTCTATTAATGTAGGCTAGCATTAAGAATAATTGGTACATTGTACCAATATATTGTTGATCAATATTGAGCTTACTAACTAATATTCAGATGCCAAGCCTCCTTACATTCCAGGTGCTGGTGCTAAATCACATTACCACTTTCTTCTATCTCTTTTTCCAGCTAAATGCAAGATTTACATTTATCCACTTTCAAGTTGATCCAATAGGCTGATTACTCTGTTGCAATGACATTCTTTTAGATTCTAATAGTTGACCACTTTCTGTTATTTGCAAATTTTGCACAATATATTCAATATCTTTATTCACGTTATTGATTAAAATGTCAAGAAAAAATGCCTTTAGAAACTTCTTGCTGCATAACCCACATTCCTTTCCCATCCACTAGGGTATATGGAAAACCTTGATAAATGCCTTGCTAAAATCCAGACAAGAAAAAAAGAAAGATGATTCATAATGACATAAACTAAATTAACCCATTAATGTCCCTAGTGGGTAATGGTTTCATTTTTTTAAGCACACAAATTTTAAATATCTGATTCTACAACTTTGCCCAGGGTCTAGATAATCACATCTGCTTATAATTTACAGAATCTAATTTATTCTCTTTTTGAAAACACAAGCTACACCTTCCCAACTTTCCCCTTCTCCATGGTTCCTCCAACAGTAATGCAACTCCCTCAATGACTATCTGAACCTTCTCTGGTATGTAATTTATCAGAATGTGTTGTCAAATGATTTTCAAATCATATTCTTCCTGTCTGGGAGACTACCCTTTTCTCTACATCTCAGAAAGGCCTTCCCCTAACACTTGAGAAATAGCTCTCCTAATGGCTGAGGAAACTGCAGGCAGTTATTTACTTTCATTGAGCGTAGTTTGCTCTAGCTACGTAATTGAATAATGATACTCACCCTGCAGTGCTGTAGAGGGGTGGGAAATTATATATTCAAAGCCTAGTGCTAGCACAAAAATAATTGAATAAATTTCAGGTTTTATGGTCATTCAATGTTCAGTTTTTAATCCTTATGCTTCCCTATTCTCTTATCTGAGTCTTTGCCATGGGCATGTGCTCCATATTAATTTACCTGTGGATTCTTTTAATATCAGAGATTTGCATAAGTGTTTTGTTTGTTCGTTTGTTTGTTTGCAGAGTTGCATTAAACATTGCTTTTTACAATTAATCTTCCCCTTTTATCTTCCTCAAGATAACGTGTAATTTCCTTTTCTTCTTACAGAAACATAGTTTTGGGTATTCTTTTATTGCAATATAAATATGGGGGAAAATAATCACAGAGATACTCTATAATAGATGGAGTAAAGAAAAATATGAACGTAAAGTGAGAACTGAGTATTATGTTAGTGACCTCAGTTATTCTTGTTCTCTTTATCTCTTATTCCCATGTTGCCAAGATGAAACAAACCACACTGAAGAGTTGTTAAGTTTATTAAAGTTTTGGTAAAAATTTTCTCTTCTTCTAAATCATTTCTTCATTAGAAGTGCCCATTTCTTCAGATTTACTGACTTTTAACAGTAAATATCCTTTTCATCTTCAAAATATTGATGTCTTCTAAGACAAAGAGTAGCAATGCTGATAGTGTGGGCATTCCACATCTGATATATTTAATTGCACATAGTCCACAACTGAGAAATTTTCTTTCGCAACCCTGAAATTAAAAGGAATAAATCGGTGGTATTGACTTGAATTGCTTCAATCTACAGGTTTTTGAAATATTTGTAAAATTTGGCAAAATATTTTTTAGCCAAATGGACCATAAGAAACATCTGCTATATTTAATTGTGGTCATGGAAACAACTAGGAGAACCATATGTTTTAAAGGCAAAAGTGAACCAAGAGAGGGTAAGTTTTTCATGGTAAAAGAGAAGGTTTAATTCATTTTTCCCCAAAGATCTTTCTTCTCTTTTTAAATGTAATTCCCTCCTCTTCTACCACTCAATTACATATCACTATAACTTATTTCCTACACAACACTTATTTAAAAAATTGTCATTATGCTAAATTTTGCTAATGTTAATTTTATGTCACTTTCATCAACATAGTAAACTGTTAAGTTCCTTGACAGCAGGCTCTTTATCTACTTTGTTCACCAGTGTATGTCTAGATTCTAATAGGTCTGGCACAAAGTAGGCACTAAATAAGGATTTGTGGAGAAAACAGTAAAGCAGCAATCACATGGTCTTCAAGCTTCTGAACAATTTTTTGAACCTAGGGAGTATGGCCTTGGAGTCTCCACTACAGTTTTTTTTGTTCTTTTATTTATTTTATCTTGATACAGATAAAGTGGGTACACAGGACTCAGAATCCAGGCTCTATTGCTCTGAATCCATAGATCCAATTGGGGAGTTTATCTTTTCTTCTAATGTAAGCCATGTGGTAGTTTCTTATGCTTTGCATTTTCAAGTTGTTAATCAGCCATTAGTAGACTTTAAACATTACAGCATGGCACCTCATTCTTAGCACTGTTCAATATACCCAATATCTTTCTTAGCTGCTACTTTCAGATTTAAGAAGAGTTTCTGTTGCCATGGCTGAATTTCAAGATATTATACACATGATTTCTTGAGTTTATTTCAGCTGAGATGAAACAGACTATTTGATAGTTTAAACAATAAATACTACAAATAGCACTCACTGATTACAGCACAAACAAAAATATTTACCAAAAAAGACTCTTCCGTCTGGAAATTTAAAATAAATATAATAATTTGTAAGTAAAAGGAGGAAATAAAACTGACATCCCAGAATTTTAAAAAAAGATATCATAAACACATATCTTAACCTGTGGATTGCAATTAAATCAATTGATTCGGGAATGAACAATAGACTAAAATAGGCTTATTATTCTAGCAATGGAACAACTTGTATCATTGATATAAATGTAGTGGTCACCAGAGGTTTTGAGGGGAGGGAGAGGGAAGAATAGTTATAATATGGGGCATTTTGGGGACATTGGAATTGTCCTGCATGATATTGTAATGATGGATATAGGCCATTATATATTTTGTCATAACCTACAAAATTGTGTGGGCTAAAGTGTACACTCTAATGTAAATTATAGTCCATGCTTAGTAGCAATGCTTCAATATGTGTTCATCAATTGTAACAAATATTACTACTAAAGGATGTTGTTAATAGGGGAAGTATGGGAGGCAGAGAGGTTGGGATGTAGGGAAATCCCCTATATTTTGGTGTAACGTTTATGTAATCTAAAGCTTCTTTTTTTTTGTTACATATCCCCCCGTTTCTGCTTGTTCTTGCTGTGTTCATTTTTGCGTTCTTCTGTGTCTGCTTTGTCTCCCCCCACACACCAAGTCAGCTCACCGTGCAGGCGGCTTGCCCCGCACACGGGCGGCTCTGCCCTGCTCATGGGTGGCTCTGCTCTGTTCGTGGGCAACTTGCCCTGCCCACGGCAGCTTTGCCCTGCCCGTGGCAGCTTTTTTTGCCCTGCTCACAGCGGCTCTGCCCCGCCCATGGCGGCTTGCCCTCTCAAGGTGATCTGCCCACTTGGAGAGGCCCCAGGAACCGAACCCAGGGCCTTCCATGTGGTGAACAGGCGCCCTATCCACTGGGCTATAGCCGGTCCCCTAAAGCTTCTTTAAAAATTAAAAAAATTAACTCAAAAAGGGGAAAAGCACAAATATAAAAAATAAGAAATAAGAGAGATATAATTCTTTTTTTTTTTAAACAAAAGAGACTGCTTTACAAACATCTCTGTAAATAGATTTCAAATCTTAGATAAAATGGATAATTTCCTAGGAAATAAATTACCTAAATTGATCCCAATTGAGAGAGAGAAAGCTTAAACAGAGCAATTGTCTAGCAAATATAGAGAAAATTATCAGGAAAATACTCTCAATCAAGTGCCAAGCCAAGATGATTCCACTAGGGAATTTTACCAAATTTTCAAAGAAGATATTTTAATGGTGCATACATTTTTCAAAAGAATTGACAATCGAGGAAAATAGCCTATTTTTAAATGAAGTATACCAGAACCTGAAAAATGACATTACAAAGAAAAGAAAATTGCACACTTACATCATTTGTGAGTATTGATGCAAAATCTCAAAATGCAATGTTGATGAACTGTATCCAAAAATCATATTAAGAATATAACACATAGGAAATCCATTAGTGCAATACCCCTATTAATAAATTGAGGAAGAAAACACATGTGATTATCCCTGTAGATGCTAAAAATTGGAACAATGTCTGTAGATTAGATAATAGCATGGTATCAATGTGAATTTCCTTGCTTTGACAATTGTACTGTGTTTATGCAAAAGAATGCTCTCAAAGTATTTAAAAATAAAGTTGAGTAAGGAGCATCTGTGTGCATTTGTGTGTGTGTGTGCATGTGTGTGTGTATGAAGAAGGGGGTGGGAGAAGGATAAAGCATATGTGGTGGGATATTAACATATAGGGACTCTTGGTGAATGGGTTATGGGATATCTTGGTCTTATCCTTGCAACTTTTAAAAAAATCTGAAACTGTGTCAAACTTTTTTTAAAAAAGGCATTTGTCTTCATTGAAAGAAGTCACATTGATAATGTACAGGATATGAGGCCCTTCTGCTATAGAGATCAGAACCAGTTGGGTAGTTTCTAACACTCCTGTGGCCCAGGCTGCTCAGCAGACCAATTGAATCAGTATTTCAGAGGCTGGAATTCAGGCATATGTTGTTTTGTTTTGTTTTGTTTTTTAATTCCTCAGGTGATTCCAAGGCATAACCTAAGATGAGAACTACTGCTATTGAGATTCTGTGAATGAATTCTCCATTAATCCAGACCATCTCAGAAAACCCTGGAGAAATCTGAGATGAAACCTCACCTAGGGATATCTAGTTCTGCTTCCTATTGTTGACAATGAAGGATTTGAACTAAAATAAAATATTTTTTACATCAACATCAAATACTACAATGCATCCACAAGGCTGTTTATTTACTGTAGCTTCAGTTTTAAAATTTATTATATAGTGCTTGCTCTGTATTAAGAGGAAAATGTTGACGTTAACGGCATAGTTTGGAAAGTAGCACATGAAGAACAGTTTGTCAAAGCAAGATATATTTGCTCAACTTCCTTCTGAAGTATATGGATTTATTTCTAATCTCTTGAGTTTTAATCCTTATTTAATAGACCTATCCTTGTAAAATAAATAAATAATGAACTGAAAGGATATACTTAAGAGTCAAAGGTTAAAACCATTTTTGCATTGCCTATTATACTTGCTTTATTCTAGAAACTGAATCTATAACTTAAATATTTACATTGATATCTTGAGAACATCCCCCTCACCTGCATGAGTAATTTGCTTATTCATGGTTATACAATTCACAGCTAGCTAATTAATTCCATAAGTGCCTTTGTGACCCCTCTACATATTTCATAAAGCTGCTCTTACTTTGTTTGCTTTGTGCTTTGTTTGGAGATTACATCATAATTACTTTATTCATAATTCATCATTTCCAGCCATTCTCAATATCATTATCTTCCACAATTGCTATGTAGAATAACCAAAGTATACAATACGTTATTGTCTATATTAAATAGCAAAAGCAGCACCAAAACACTCAGTGTCTGTTTAAACTAATGTAGCCAGTTTACCATTTTAATAATTTACTTTGGCAGCAGTACAGGGTGAAAATAAAATGCATGAAGCAATGGGAAAAAGAAACAAAAATTCATTTTGACATTTGACTTTTATGTCATAATTTAGGTCTGGGTTTTTTGAATCTAGATTTTTCTGATTCAGTCTCTTGCAATAAGCAAGTAAGTGTGATATTTTTTTGCAATCACATAGCAACAGGAAGCATTGATGTTTTTCCCCTTAACTTCTAATCAAAACCTCTGCAACATGTAGGCACTCGCTCAGAGTTTCTCAAGTTGAAAACTGTACAATGAGAATAGTTTTCTTTCTTAAGGCTATAACTTTATTTTCCCTTCTAAATTCTAAAACAAGGATTCAGAGGAAGAGAGCTAAGCATTGGAGCCTTAATGTTTTGCAATTTTTCTTACAGCCTACTTGTGACTTAGCTGCTGTGAAGCACTTTTAACAAAAGATTTTGCCTGCGGGCAAATGTCCTGCAGAAGGCATTTCTTTCCTAGCTGGCCTAGCAGCTCTGCTCGAGGCCAAAATGATGGTTTTGGTTTACTTTTCAAAGAAGTATTTTTTAACGGTTTTGAGTACCAAGTCATATTTCGTGTTTCCTGTATTTTAAAAAATTATCGTTTACACGCCCCTATGCACCTCCATCCCAGGCAAAAGCTTTCTTCTTATGATTAAAAAAAATCTTTTGGAGCAATCTATATTAATAAAATAGTGTAAGGTCCTACAGATCTCATCAGTATCAATGTTTACTTTTTCAGAAAATTCTAAAGGTCAAATTGAAAAACAAATGTTTTATAATTTTCACAGAGAAGACATTTGGGATTCTGACTCAGAAATCAGGTGTAAAGGTGATAATTAAAACCTCTATAGTGGAACATAAAGCTTCTCTGTGTACTCTGTTGTAAGAAATGATCTTAAATTTTAATAAAGATAAATAAAATGAGAAATTGAATAAGCATAATTGTATAGAAGAAAGAAAATGTTGGAAAATAGAACCAGAAAAGCCCTAGGACTGGCTATTTACACTAGATCAGCTAGAGAAAATGTAAGTTGCTATCAGAACCCCACAGGATATTATATCTGCATAATATTGTTTTTATATAATGAGTTAGTAAATAGATATACTGAATGTCTCAGAAAAATCCTTTTGTTTGTTCACTAATTCTAATGTGAAACAATGTGGAATGTAGGACCCAAGTCTGGGTTGTTCCTATTAGAAATATTAAAGTCAAAATTAAGTGTCCGTACTTTAAATCATATTACCTAGCTCCAGTGGTAAAAACAGCATGGTGCTGCCATAAAGGTAGACACATAGACTAATGGAATGGAATTGATGGTTCAGAAATAGACCCTCACATCTATCATCAAGTGATTTTTTGTCAAGCCTGTCAAACCCAACCAGAACAGTCCATTTAATAAATTGTGTTGGGAGAATTGAATATCCACAGCAAAAAGAAAGAAAGAGGATCCCTATCTCATACCTTATACAAAAATTAAATCAAAATAGATCAAAGACCTAAATATAAAAGCATGAACCATAAAGCTCCTAGAAAAAAATGTAGGAAAACATGTTCAAGACCTGGTGATGGTAGTACATTCTTAAATGTTAGATCAAAATCACAAGCAACAACAACAAAAAACATGGATAAATGGGACCTCCTCAAACGTAAACACTTTTGTGATTCAAGGACTTCATTAAGATGGTGAAAGGGCAGCCCACTCAATGGGAGAAAATATTTGGAAAATACATGTCCAATAAGGGTTTGATTTCTATTCTATATAAAGAGATCATACAACTCAACAATAAAAGAGCAAACAATCCAATTTAAAGAAATAAGAAATGGTTTAAATAGACATTTCTCCAAAGAGAAAATACAAATGGCCCAAAGCACATGAAAAAGTGTTCCATATTACTAGCTATTAGGGAAATGCACATCAAAATGACAATGAGCTATCATCCTATACCACATAGAATGGCCACTATTAAAAAAACTGAAAAAAAATAAGTGCTGGAGAGGATGTGGAGAAATAGGAACACTCCTTCACTGTTGGTGGGATTGTAAAATGGTGCAGCCTCTGTGGTAAACAGTTTGGTAGTTCCTCAGGAAGCTAAATACAGAACTTCCAAATGATCCAGCAATTCCTCTACTAAGAATATATCCAAAAGAACTGAAAACTGTGACACAAACAGACATCTGCACACCAATGTTCATAGCAGCATTATTCACAATTGTCAAAACATGGAAACAACCCAAGTGTCCATGAACCAATGAATGGATAAGCAAAATATGGTATAAACATATGATGGAATACTATGCTGCAGTAAAAATAAATGAAATTGGGGCACATATGATAAAATGGATGGATCTTGAAGATATTATGCTGAGTGAGGTAAGCCAGACATAAAAGTACAAATATTGCATGGACTCATAATTATGAACTAAATACAAAGAATAAATGCATGGAGTAAAAACCTAGAGTATAGATTATTAGGAAATAAGAGGAGGACTGAGAAGGACTACTGATGCTTAATGTATGTAGCAGTTTTAATTAATTTGACTGTAAAAATATGGAAATGGATAGAGTTGATGGTAACACATTATAGTGAGTAGCAGCTGGTTTATAAATGGGATTGTGGCTGAAAAGTTTATACTAGGGATGTAAATGTCATTTGAAGGAAACCTAGAGAATAATCTAGGGACTGAATGGCACAGTGAACCTAGAGGTAGATGAGAATTGTGGTTGATGGTAAAGATGCCAAGTGTCCTTCTGTGAGCTAGAGCAGATGTACATCACTATTGCAGGGTGGTGGAAATGTGGAGGAGCATGGGAAAAATACAATTGGTGTGCCCTGTGGACTATGGTTAACAAAAATAGTGTAATATTCATGCATCTATGCCAAAAATGTACTGTGTTGGTAATGGGGGGGAGGGTATGGAAAAAGTGTGCCAAATGTATGCTATGGACCATGGTTGGTGGTAATAGTCTGATGATACTATCTCATAATATCTGTGTGGTGTGTTGGTGAAGGGGTTTTGTATGGAAATTCTACACATGTGCTTGATTGTTTTGTAAGTTCACAACCTATGTAATAAAAATATGTTTAAAAAAATTAAGTATCCACATTGGCCGAAAGTCTGCAAGCCCCTTAAAGTATGCTGTGTTATGAGATGAGATATAGGGATACTACCTATAACACTTCTTTGGCATCATGAATGTTAAGTAAGTGTTTGAGAATGTTTTCACATGCAACCCAACATGAATTTCAGTTCACCCATATAGAAATTTCAAAGATCTCTGTAAGCTTGAAGTCATTTAAAGAAAATCTCTCAGAATAATTCATTTATGTTTGAGGGTGTTCCTGCTTATTTTGAAATTCTACAGGGATTCTCGCTTTGTTTTTATGATCACCATCCTGTTTTCTTTTTCCTTTATGTACTCAGACATGTACTAAAGGCAGAATTTCAAACTTTAATATAAAAATTAAAAGAATAAAAGCATATTCATGATATGCATCTGACTTCATAAATGGTATCATTCCATCTATTTTTTTTAGTTTGCTTATAAAGGACTTTCCAATTAAAAATAATTTAAAACATATTTCTGTTTATTATAGCACTTCTATAGATCTAGGTTTTAATATTTAACTCTCTGATTCATTTTTGCAATTAATTTTTATGTAAAGAGGATTTAAAAATCAGATTCATTTTCTTTTTGATGGCTAGCTGTTTATTCTAACTTTAATTACAATGTACACTTATTATCTTCACTAATTTGGATTGGCAATTTATCATGTTCTAAGTTCCTGTAATTGTGTTGATTTCTCGGTTTTCTAATCAATGGCATTAATCTGCCTGCCTATTTATAGGCCAATATGAAGCAATTTTAATTATCATAGATTTTAATATCTATTTCCCCTTAATGATTTTTTTCAAAATATCTTGGACGTTTTACATATTATTTCTTATGAACACTAATATTAGAACTGTCAAGTTCCAAAAATTATTTTATTACATTTCAGGCTAATATGGGGGTGAAATGACTTATTTAAATATTAAGGCCTTCAAACCTAGAACAGGTTTTCTGTTTCCAGTTATTCAAATCTTATTTTATGTCCCACACAACATTTACATTTCCTTTACATAGAACCCCACATTCCTCTAGTACATTGCCACCATATATCATATTTTCTTCTTTTTTCTTTTTTGCCATTGTAAATGGAGTCTTTTACTCAGTAAATTTTCTATTGTTACGTTTATAAAAACAAATGTTAAGCCTTTTTCCCCTTAATTGTGTAGCTAACCTTTTAAATACAGTTTCTTGAGTTTCCAAACATAATCTAGGTTATTCTTCAGAGTTTTGCAGACATGAAATAACACTGTTTGCAAAAAGATTTCCTATGAATATGGCAATACTAAAATATTTTAAATAACTATTTTTATTGAATAGTTAATATATTCAGGAGGCTGATATTTAGCTGAGATAATTATTTAACTTTAATATTTGCTGGAAAATTTCACTTTAAAGATGTTGCTGCAAACTGCTTTCCCTACAGCTCACCCTATTTTATGTAAAGTATCTTCCTGTATGTTAGATTTATAATAATGGACACAGAATTTCAACAAGTGCCCTTTTTAAAGCATTTATGGATATCTAATTTTCTCCTTTCATTCATTAATATTAACAAATATCCTAATTGTGAAATATCTTTACATTTTTTGGATGAACTTAACTTGATGCTGGCACTTACATGTTATTATTTCATTTAAATTTTTACTACTTATTTTCATAAGTAATATTCATCAACAATTTTCTTCACTTTTACATGCAACCAATAACCAAAAGGGCAGGAGTAGCAGTACTAATATTGGAAAAAATAGACTTTAAATGCAAAGTTATTGAAAGAGACAAAGAAGGACACTATATATTAATAAAAGGGGTAATCTGTCAAGAAGAAAGAACAATCATAAACTTTTATGAACCTAACCAAGGTGCCCCAAAACACAAGAGGCAAACATTGGAAAAACTAAGGGAAGGAATAGATGCCTCAACAATTACAGTAGTGGGACTTTATTATAACATTATCACCATTAGACAGAACATCTCAACAGAAGGTTAAAAAAGAAACAGAGACCTTGGATAACATGTTAGAGGATCTAACTAATAGACACGTTCAGAACATTATACACAAATACAGTAGAATACACAGTTCCACAAGTACATATGATAATTTTCCAGGATGGACCACATGCTAGGTCACAGAACAAGTCTCCACAAATTTAGACAGATAAAATTAAACAAAGTAATTTATCTGACCACAAGAGAATGAAGCTGGAAATTAATAAGAGGCAGAAAACCAGGATAGGTACAAAGATATGCAAGTTAAACAACACACTCCTAGACAATCAGTGGGTCATGGAGGATGTTGCAAAGTAAATCAGCAACTACCTTGAAACAAATGAAAATGAGAACACAACATATCAAAACCTATGGGGTGCAGCAAAACCTATACTGAGAGGGAAATTCATAGCCATAAATGCCTATATTAAAAAAGAAGAAAGAGCTAAAATCAAAGACCTAAATGCACACCTGGAGAAACTAGAAAAAGAATAACTAACTAATCCCAAAACAGTCAGAAAGAAGGAAATAAAGATTAGAGCAGAGCTAAATGAAATTAAGAATAAGAAAACACTAGAAAAATTGAACAAAACCAAAAGATGGTTGTTTGAGAAGATTAATAAAATTGATAAATCCTTAGCTACACTAACAAAGAATAAAAAGGGAGGAGATGCAAATAAATAAAATAAAAAACTAGAAAAGAACAGCAAACTAATCCCAAACCAAGCAGAAGGAAAGAAATAGTAAAGATCAGAGCAGAAATAAATGAAATTGAGAGCATAAAAGCAATAGAGAGGATCAAGAAAACCAAAAGTTGATTCTTTGAGAAGATCCAAAAAATTGACAAACCTTTAGGTAGATTGACAAAGAAAAAGAGAGAAAAGACACAAATAAATAAAATCCAAAGTGATATGAGGCATTACTACTGACTCCACAGAAAAAGAGAGCTGATAAGAGGATACTATGAACAACTGTATGCCAAAAAACTAGAAAATGTAGATGAGATGGACAAATTCCTAGAGCACACACAAACCACCAACACTGACCCTAGAGGTAATAGAAGACCTCAACAAATCAATCACAAGGGAAGAGAATGAAACAGTCATCAAAAATCTCACAAAGATGAAAAGCCCAGGACCAGATGGCTTCACAGGTGAATTCTACCAATCAATCAAAGACGACCTAATATGGAACTTTCTCAAGCTCATCCAAAAAATTGAACAGGAAAGAATGCTACCAAACTCATTCTATGAAATGAACATCACCCTAATACCAAAACCAGATAAAGATACTATGAAAAAAGAAAATTACAGACCAATACCTCCAATGAATATAGATGTAAAAATCCTCAACAAGGTACTTGCAAACAGAATTCAAAAGCACATTAAAAGAATTATATACCACAATCAAGTGGGTTTTATCCCAGGTACGCAAGGGTGGTTCAACACAAGAAAATCAATTAGTGTAATAAACCACATAGATAAAATTAAGAGGAAAAATCACACGATCCTCTTGATAATGCAGAAAAAGCATTTGACAAAATACAGCAGCTTTCTTGATTAAAAACAAAAACACTGCAAAAGATAAGGATAGAAGGAAGTTTTCTCAATATGGTAAAGTGCATATATTAAATACCTATAGCTAGCATTGTACTCAATGGTGAAAGACTGAAAGCTTTCCCGCTGATCAGGAAAAAGACAGGGATGCCCCCTGTCACCACTTGTATTCAATATTGTGCTAGAAGTTCTAGCTAGAGCAATTAGGCTAGAAAAAGAAATAAAAGGCACCCAAATTGGAAAGGAAGAAGTAAAACTTTCACTATTTGCTGATGACATGATCTTATATCTAGAAAACCCTGAAAAATCATGACAAAGTTACTACAATGAATAGGCGAGTTCAACAAAGTGGCAGGATACAAGATTAATATTAAAAAATCAATATTGTTTCTATATACTACTGATATGCACTCTGAGGAGTAAACCAGAAAAAAATTCCAATTATAATAGCGACTAAAACAGGCAAATATTTGGGAATAAACTTAACCAAGGACCTGAATTCAGAAAACTACAAAACATTGCTGAAAGAAACTGAAGAAGACATAAAAAATGGAAGGATCTTCCGTGTTCATGGATTGGAAGATGAAATATTAAGATGCCAATTCTACCTAAACTAATTTACAGGTTCAATGCAATCCCAATAAAAACTCCATCAGCATTTTTTACAGAAATCAGAAAGACTGTAATCAGGTAAAGGGCCCCGAATAGTCAAAAATATCTTAAAAAAGAAGAAGGAAGTTGGAGGTTTCTCACTTCCTGACTTTAAAGCATATTATTTAACTATAATGGTAAAAAAAAAAACCAGCATGGTACTGGCATAATGACAGACAGATTGACCAATGGAACCAAATAGAGAACTCAGAAATTGATCTTCACATGTACAGTCAAGTGATTTTTGACAAGGCTGTTAAGCCCACCTGGCTGGGCCAGAACAGTCTATTCAACAAATGGTGCTGGGAGAACTGGATTGCCATATCCAAAAGAAAGAAAGTGGACCTCTATCTCACATATTATATAAAAATTAACTCAAAATGGTTCAAGGACATAAATATCAAAACAACAACCATAAAACTCCTATAAGAAAATGTAGGAAAACTTCTTTAAGATATTGTGGTAGGCGGTAGTTTCTTAAACCTTACATCCAAAGCACGAGCAACAAATGAAAAAATAGATAAATAGGATGTCCTCAAAATTAAACACTTTGCACCTCAAATGATTTTGTCAAAAGTGTGAAAAGTCTTCTTCACTTAGTATAATGTTTTTATTTTTTGTCTGATATTAGCATTTTGTAGCATTAACCTACATTTGTTCAGCTTTAAAGAAAAACAGCCTTATATATGCAATTTTACCTATATTCATACTTCACATAATATATTTATATTTCACATAATATATTTAGTTCATAATATTGCAATCATACAATATTTGTCCTTTTTTGTCTGGCTTGCTTTACTCAACATAATGTCCTCCAGATTCATCCATGTTGTCATATATTTCATGACTTCATTTCTTCTTACTGCTGCATAATATTCCATCGTGTGTATACTCCACAATTTGTTTATCCATTCATCAGTTGATGGACACCTGGATTGTGTCCAAGTTGTGCCTATCACGAATAACACTACTATGAACATCAGTGTGCAGATATCTATTTGTGTCACTGCTCTCAGCACTTCTGGGTATATACCTAGCAATGAAATTGCCAAGTCCCATGGAAAGTCTATGTTCAAATTCCTTAGGAACTGCCAAAAGTTCCTCCACAGTGGCTGTAATATTCTACAATCCCACCAACAGTGAATAAGTGTTCCTATTTCTCCACATCCTCTCCAACATTTACAGTTTTCCAACTTTTTAATAGCAGCCAGCCTAATAGGTGTGAAATTACATTCCGTTGTAGTTTGATTTGCATTTCCATAATCGCTAGTGATGTTGAATATTTTTTCATGTGTTGCTTCACCATTTGTATTACTTCTTTGGACAATTGTCTTTTCAAGTGTTTTGCCCATTATGTTTAATCAGGTAGTTTGTAGTTTTATTGTTGAGTGATTCGATCTCCTTATATACCATGGCTATTAAACCCTTATCAGATATGTGATTGCCAAATATTTTGAAGAAGACCAGGCACAGAGTACTACATATTGTATGATTCCATTTATATAAAATGTAAACATAAATCAATTTATAAAGATGAAATTAGATTAGTGATTATGTAGGGCAGGGGAAGAAATGCTAAGGAGTGTGGTCTTTATTTTTGGAGTAATGAAATTGTTCTAACATTTTTTAGATGATGAATTTACAGCATTGTGATTATATTAAAAGTTATTTATTATAAACTCTGGATAAATCATGTAATATGTGAATATATCTCAGTAAAACTGCTTTATACACAAAAAAATAATTGTACAAGAATAGCCAGAAATAGCAGCTATTTACAGCAGGGGAAACAGAGATTGAGAAGTGATGAGGTTTCTTATTTGTTTGTTTGTCTGTTTTGTGTTTATTATTATTAAAATAATGAAAATGCTTTAATAATGATTGAATTGATGATACCAAATACCATTGATTGTACACTTTGGATAAATTGTATGTTTTTTCAATATGTATCAATAAAATTGATTTTTAAAAAAAAATAATATACTTAGGAATGAATTTAACAAAGGATGTGCAAGATTTTTACACTGGCAACTACAAAATATTTCTGAAGGAAATTTTTAAAAAACCTAAATAAATCAGTAGACATGCTGCTTTCACAGTTTAGCTTTATATTGTTAAGATGGCAATACTCTACAAAGCTATCTACAGATTCAGTGTAATCCCTATCAAAATACCAATAACTTTTTTTTGCAGAAATTTTAAAGGCAAGTCTAAAGTTCATGTGAAATTATAAGCAAACCCAAATAGACAAAACAATCCTGACCAATAAAGTTGGAGGACATACACTTCCTAATTTCAAAACTTACTACAAAGTTACAGTAATCAAAGCCATTTAGAGCCATATAGACCAATGGATAATAATTGAAAGTCCAGAAATGAACCCATACATCTATGTTCAATTGGTTCTCAACAAAGGTGCCGAGGCAAGTCAATGGAGAAAGAATAGTTTTTTCAATAAATTGTGCTGGGACAATTGCATATCTGTATGCAGAAGAATTAAGTTGGACCCCTACTCCACACCATTAACAAAAATTAGCTCAAAATGAATCAGGGCCTTACGTGTATAAGCTAAATCTATAAAATTCCTAGGAGAAAATATAGGGATAAATCTTAAGTATCTTTGATAAGACAATGGGTTTTAAAGTATGAAAACAAAAGCATAAGCAACAAAAGAAAAAATAGCTAAGTTTATTTCAACCAAATTAAAATTTTGCACACCAAAGGCCACTATCAATAAAGTGTAAAGTCAACCATCAGAATGGAAGAAAATATTTGCAAATCATATGTCTGATAAGAGATTAATGTCCAGAATATATAAAGAATGCCCACAATTCAACAATAGAAAGACAAACAATCCAAAATTGGCAAAAGGTTTGAATAGATAATTCTCTAGCATCTAAATATGTGGCCATCAAGCATATAAGATGTTCAACATCATTAGTCAATAGAGAAATGCAAATTATACCTCCATACGAGACCATTTTCCTCCCACTAGAAAGGCAGAAGAAAAGGAAAAGAAAAGAAAGAAAAGAAAAGAAGAGGAAAGGAAAGAAAGGAAAAGAAAAGGAAAGAAAGGAAAAGGAAAGGAAAGGAAAGGAAAGAAAAGAAAACCAGAAAGCTGGAAAAATAAGTGTTGGCAAGGAAGTAAAGAATTGCAACCCTCTTACATTGCTGGTGGGGGGAGGGAAATAATGCAGCGACTCTGGAAAACACTTTGGTGGTTCCTCAAAAAGTTAATAATAGAATTAGCATATGACTAAGCAATTCTACTCCCAGACTGTTTTAGTTTGCTAAAAGCTGCTGGGAGCAATATACCAGAAATGGGTTGGCTTTTACAATGGGGATTTATTAA
>PVKH010000079.1:5302-52489 GCA_004027955.1 Chaetophractus vellerosus | reverse complement strand
TTTTTGTGAAGTTCAGGAACCTTGGTCCCTTCCATAACCCTGACAGATTTTGGTGAGGTGTTTATATGATTCTTTGTATTTGTAAAATTTGCAAAACTAGTATTTTAACCACAATTATTTAGGACCATTGCACCTTCCCACTCCATCTTCTTCCTTATCACACTTTCCTGTGTATTTCTTGACATTGGGGTAGCCATGGGCATTTGTCAGGGTTCAGGCTCCTTGGGTTCCTCTCTTCCCGGGGCTGCATTTCTCTCCGGGCTTAGCTCCTCCGCTTGCTCGACAAGGTCAGCTGTAGACTATCAGGCAAATGGCTCACTTCTCTTCTCCTGGGGTGTCCTTTCCAACATCAGAACTGCTTCTCAAAAACTGCTTCTCAAATCTGCTCCCTCTGTCTTTTGCCTTGCCTTCTGTACTTGAGACCACACCCACTGAGGGGCAGGGCTCAACGCCCTACTGACATGGCCCAGTTAACGCCCTAATCATAACCTAATCATGCCCAGATGAACAGATCAGCATTATTCAATATCGATTTTTGGAATTCATAATTATATCAAATGGCTACAAGAAGTCAAAAACATAAACCAAAAGAAAATATGTATGTTATTCATCAGCTGTTTTTATTTGTAATTTATTGTGATATCTTTTATCATTCAAAACAAATATTCATTTTAATATCTAATTTTCTATTTGTAAATAGAAATAAATTTCTAAAATAAAAAAATATTTTAATCAATTATGAAACACCTATACTTACTCAAGAAGAAATAGAAAATCTCAACAGATTGATAGCAACTAAAGAGATTGAATTGGTAATCAAAAACCTTAGTAATCAAAAATCAAAGAAAAGCCCAGGACCAGATGGTTTCATTGGTGAGTTTTAACAAACATTCCAAAATGAATTAACACCAATCCTGCTCAAACTCTTCTAAGAAACTGAAGAGGCGGGGACACTTCTTAATTTATTCTATGAGCTCAGCATCTCCCTAATACCAAAACCAGATAAAGATACAACAAAAGAAAATTATAGACCAATATGCCATATGAAGATAGGTGCAAAGAAAATGCAACAAAATACCAGCAAACTGAATCCAACAGCACATTAAAAGAATTATTCACCATGATCTAGTGGGATTTATCTTAGCCAGGCAAAGCTGGATCAGCATAAGAAAATAAATTAATGTAATATACTACATTAATAAAATGAATGGAAAAGACCACATAATCATCTCAATGCAGAAAAGGCATTTGACAAAATCCAGCACACCTTCCTAGTACAAACACTTAGCAAACTAGAAATAAATGGAAAGTTCCTAAATATGATAAAGAGCATATATGAAAAATCTAAAGCTAATCTCATACTCAATGGTGAAAGACTGACAGGTTTCCCTCTAAGATCAAGGGCAAGCAAGGATGCCCACTGTTACCACTATTATTCAATATTGTTCTAGAAGTTCTAGCCAGAATAATTAGACAAGGAAAAGAAATAAAAGGCATCAAAATCAGAAAAGAAGAAGTAAAACATTCCCTATTTGCAGATGATATGATCTGCATGTATATAGAAAATCCTGAAAAATCCACAACAAAGCTACTGGAGCTCCATGATCTTTTTTATCCCCTTTCATTAGCTGAATCAGAAGACACGAGATCCTTACTGATGATAGACCCATGAAATGGAAGGAGCCTAGGGCTCTGAATCATAACAAGGAGGAAAGACTCTTGCCTACCAGAGACACCTGCATTGGAACATTATGACAAGGACAAATATACTTTTATTTTTAAACACTTAAACTTGGAGGCTTATTTGTTAGTCATTACCATTATTCAAATCCAAGTTTGGAGACCTATTCAACCCTTCACCTTTTGTTCAAGTCAGTATCTGGTTGTGTTCACATTAGTGGCAATGTGTCATACATGCCAGACATAATGATCACAACAGCTTTGCATTAGATACCTTCATCCAGCCCTGGAAAAATTTTATCTCCTCTTCTTTTGAAGACTGCCCTCTATTTGACCTTATTTCAAGCTCTATCTCCAATGTGAGGTTATTTTCAGAATAGAAAACTGACATTCCAAAGACCAATGACTAACCAAGTCGTTTCTGTCTTAGGTGTTTGGTTTCAATCTCTTGTCTCATCCATTCCTTAATTGATTTGTCCCACCAACTATCCCAGGAGAATGAGCTGTTACATTATCAAAACACCTACTAACCACAGTGGCAAGAACAGACTCAATTTCTACTAAAAAACAAAAAGTTTTCTTTACCTTTAGTAATTTGAGTATTTGGCAGTAACTCAGTGTTTAGATCTTCAGGCTAGCCCTTTGGTTACAAGAAGGTATAATTAATGGCCCAAAGGTATTAATACCATACCCACCCCTTTCTGCAAACCAGCCAAATCCAAGTACATCAGAAGAGAACTGCCTGGACATGTTAACCATCACAAAGGCTACTTTTAAATACATTTCAGGAGAGTAGAGTGTAATATTGGTTTCAACACTAAGGCATGGCCATGTTCCAATACCTTACCCTTAGAAATATGGTCTCACCATTTGACATCAAAGTTGGTGTGCAGGGAGTACTAATGGAATTTTCCCACCAGCCAACTGTGCCTCTTATGGAGATAGGATTCTAGTCAAATCTTATAAGCTTTGATTATCATCTAGTTCTTGTTGTCACAGAGCTGCCCTTCTCTTCTTATAAGCCCTCTAAAAAAACACAGTGGCTTCCATTAGGCAAAAACGACACCACAACAGTTATTACAGGAAGGAAGAGACATGCATCACCAGAATATTTTATGAAATGAATCATAACAGACAGAACGTGGTGAAACTCACGTTCCAAGGCCAAGAACAAGAATTTCATGGTTTATTTTAAGACAGCAGAAGAGTAAAAAAACAGATTGCAAAACATATGATACCCCTTCTAGCTCAAAGCTCTACAAACAGCAATGGCATTTGCAAAGTTCTGCGTGTCTTCTCAAATGTGGTTTCAGTTTTAATGTGTGTTGACATCTTTCTCTGTGTGCAGAATTAACTGGAAGAACAACAATTTGTGCTTTTTCTCTCTTGCTACAGGGTGAACGGAGTAGGGAATGATTCCAGCAATCTGTATTTACTTTGAGCTGCCATACACTGTGAATGGACACTAAGATATGGTTTTCCTTCTGTGATTCCAAATTAGTGTAATGAAAACATGTTATCTCTTAAGCCATTAAATCAATATAATGTAGAAGAGATGCAGTAGCCATCGAGTCTCCTTGTATCCTCCTCTGGAACAGAAGCAAATGAAATAAACAAATGAGATAACTAGAAGAGAATTATTTTTCCAAAACAGAATCAAAGGAACTGATTGAATGCCAAACATCACAGAACCCCACCAAGAACTGGGGCTTCAAACTATAATTTTAAAAAAGAATGGAGTGAAAAATTTAAGAGGCTGCAACGTGAAAAAAAAATTGGGAAATGAGAAAGAAAACGACATGCCAAGAACTATACTGATTAGAAAGTGGGCAATTTAATTTCTTCAGGAGAGTAAATCTCCAACATGAATTAATCTGCTTCATGCTGAGTCCTGCTGGTTTTTCTTCTTTCCTCAATCACTGTTTATTTCACAAAATCAGCACTTACCTATCTTCTTTGCTTATTTAATTTCAGGAGGATTTTCCTTTCACAAAGCAGTTAGCACAGCTAAGCCCAGCTCTGCATGTAATGTGTAAACACATTATAATGGCCTGCCTAAATGTGGGGATTATTCATTTCATCTTGGTGAAAACATTGTTTCGATGATCTACTTCCCCTCAAGTGAAATCTCTCAGTGGCATTCCTGAATCTACTTCCCGCAGCACATATCTTTCACTGACATTTGCCAAATGTACAGGTTCTGATACAATATCAGGAAAGCAGTATTCAAACTAGGACATATATAGTCTTATTTCTAATGGAGAAGTGGGTCATGGGATATAGCTGATGGAACTAGTAAATAATATACAAATTGGCATTTAAAATAACATCTCTGTGAATATCTAAACTCTTCTGAGTTCTCTTTTTATGCACATGGGTCAGTATAACAGCAAAGCTTATTAGGATTCAGGGCGATGACATTTAGAGAAAGAATGAAGATGGTATCTCAATGGATTTCTTTTGGAAGAATATTTAAATAAAGATCATTTGAAATATGGCATAAACATTTAGAAATAAAGGACTAAAGATCCACTAAGAAGTGTCACATAGTTTGTTTTTCACTTTGCCTCAAGGACAAGCGTGATGCATATAGACTTTTCTTTTTATCTCCATCTCGGCTTCTTTGCCGCTTCTGTTTAGTGACCTCAATTGAGACTCATTGCTCATCGCAAAGGCTGCTAATGGATTGTTTGGAGCCTGAATGTGTTAGGATGAAATATTTCTTCTTCCCAGACCCAAGACCAGGGTGTGTTAACCCCCAGTCCACTCTACTCAGACTTCTAGATAATAATGATTAGGTTATTCAAAATGATAATGGTTTGCTTTAAAATAAAATTCTCGTTAATCATTTTCCATGTAATGATTTTTGTAGTCTTTGTATTCAATAACAGGCTGTCAGGCTGCCTCTATTGAGTAAAGGCAATTTCTTATCAAAACCAATCACAGAAAAGATATCATATAACCAAAGATTCATTCAGATCTTCAGAATTAACTTTTACTGTGAGATAACCTCTCAGATTATTAGCCAATTGTGGTTACATTTATATTATTCACTCACATGTTTTGACATTTTAGAGACAGGAAAATGCTGGTCATTGTTGCTAGGAGATGGGTGGCTATGGCAACAGTGTGAGGCTGAGCCAGATGGAGCTCCTGAAGCATAGGCTCACTTTTGATCTCCAAATGACACTATGGCAGTCCTTAGCAAGGAAGCCCCAAATCACTGTCTCTTCAGCTAGTCTTCAAAAGATAGGCCACATGGTTTCTCCTCCCACGCTGGCTTTCCCCATTAACAGTGTCTTTTTGGTGCTTAACTATATACTGCGAGGTTGTCTGAAAAAGAAAAAGCTGGATAACAAGGGGAATTATTACAACTTAATTGTGTTTTCATACTGTTATTAATTTAGTTCAGATCTAGTGCCATATGCTTCCTTTCATCATTCCACTGAACTCCTAGTGACTTTCACGGAAGTTCCATGCAAAGAATGAGGGCAGCATATGGTTCTAATAGTGATGTGTTCATTCTTCAAAGATTTATGGGTGCCTTAACATCATTAATCATTATCTTCAATACACCTTTCAATTTCTTCAGAAGAGAGTAGTTTCACTGATTTAAAGGAATCTTAGCCACACAGTCACACCTAATATGGCAAATAATGTTTTCTTTCCTTTCAAAACTTGGAATGTAAAATAAATATTGGCTTGTTCCTTTTATAACCAAGTAAGATGGAAGCAAATTACAGGCATAAATGGCCATGGGAATACACCTATTATATTAAAAACAATTTGCTTATCGGAACATAAAATTCTTTATTCATTATTTTCATCATGTCACTCTTCCTCAAAAAACTATGACTCCCTATTACCTAGCATATCAAATTCAAACTCCTTGGGCTGGTCCTCCTCTACCTGTGCTCCACCAAAGTACAAGCAACATAATTTATTCCCCCATGCAAATCTTTCCTTTGGTCAGATCAGAGTAAGTATCCCATTAGATCTCATTATTTCTCCCTTCCCATCCCCAACCTCACTCCTCCTCCCTCCCACAGACTATTTCTATTTCTATTTCTGTGTCTTTGCTGCAGCGATTCCTTAAAATTCATTTTCCGTCTTCAATGCTTATTTTGGTTCAGATATTTATCAGGTACCTACTCTGTTCCAGGCTCCATGCTAGATTCAAGTATCTAAAGAAGAACACAATGAGATTTCCACATAATCTAATGAAGGTAACAAATACATAAAAAATAACTATGGACATCATTTTTTAAGTGCTCACTGCATAAAAGAATCATTTAGCCAGTGTATTAGTCAGAGTTTTCTAGAGAAACAGAGCCAGTGGGAGATATCTATAAATATGAGATTTTTTATAAGAATTGTCTCACGTGACTGTGGGGATGGGCAAATTTAAATTCTGTCAGGCAGACCACAAGCTAGGAACTCCGATGAAGGTCTTCCATGAAATCCCCAGGAGAAGCTGACTGGCTAAAGTAGAGATGGAAATTCTCTCTTCTGACTGCTGAAATCATCACTTCTCCCTTTAAAGCCTTCAACTGCTTGGATGAGACTTCTCTTATTGTTGAAGGCAATCTCTTCAGTTGATTGTCAATGTAATCAGCCACAGATGCAATCAACTTACTGATGATTTAAGTTCATGAAATATCCTCACAGTAGCAATCAGGATAGTGCTTGCTTGACCAAATAACTAGACACTAGAGAATGGTCAAGTTGACACATGAACTTAACCATCACAGTCCAGCTCTTGTCAACTTGGCAGCCATATACATCTTTTTTTTCATATACATCTTCTTAAACCACACTTAATCTCTGAGTAAAAATAATAACCGTCATGCATTTGCCTAATAATCAACTGCCCTCTGAACAACCAGAAACACATTAACTCTCCCCAGAATAAGGTGCAATTATTTGGGTAATATTTATTCTCAAACTTCATATCATATAACTTAAATACTATGACATGAAGCTAATACAACTTATGTCATATGATAAGGGGATAAGATAGGAAAAAAACAAAGATATTTGCTTTATGTGCATATATAAACATACACATAACAAAACCAGGAAAAAATATTTGTGACTATTGCAATCCTTGTTTTTGTACTGTTCATGTGATTGTACCTCATATTTATGATTACCTTCTTCCATTACCTATTCCATATTCCCTGTACCCTCAGCAAACACCTCAGCTGTCCATGGTTCTTTGCCTGGTGGAGTGACCCAAACATTCATCCCTGAATTTCTGGGCCATTGTTAGTCCTGCCTGGAATGGGTTGTTGCAGTTTTCCATTGACTTTAATCACAGGGCATGGCAGTACTAAGAGAGGCCCTAACTGATCTCCTGTATTCCAGGCAAACTCTTCTTTACCTTCATCGTGTAGGTATAGTCCTATTCCCCTTGATAGTCAGGATCAATCACCCCAGCCAGTACAGTAATTCCCTTCTTTGCCTGTTGATTCAGAGGAATGAGGAGTCCAAAGTGGCCAGGTGGCAGTCTTAACATCCAGTTCAATGGAATCATTATTGTGCCTCCTGGTGAAAGCACTCCTCCTTTCAGAACTAAGACCTGTAGACCAGCAGAGCTTAAGGTTGCAGGGATAGGTAGCAAACATTTTTCTAGTGTATCACCAGGGGCAATAGTGAATGGTGACATTCCCATTTACACCCCTTGATTCCTGGATCTGTGAATCCTGGATATGGGAGAAACAGCACCATAGAGTATATGCTGATTTAGAGCATACATGGCCTCCTGGAGAAGATTGCCCTAGCCCTGCAAGATATTGCCATCTAGTTGGCACCATAATTGGGTCTTCAAAAGGCCATTCCACCATTCTACCTATCCAACTGCTTCAGGATGATGGGGAACATGGTAAGACCAGTGAATACCAGGAGCATGTGTCCATTCCTGCACATCATTTGCTGTGAAGTGGGTCTCTTGATCAGAAGCAATGCTGTGTGAAATAATATGATAGGGGATAAGGCATTCTGTAAGTTCACAGATGGTAGTTTTGGCAGAAGCATTGCATGAAGGGAGGACAAATCCACATCCAGAGTATCTGTTTGTTTAGAACAAAATGCTGCCCCTTCATTGATGGAAGTGGTCCAATGTAATCAAATCTGCCACCAGGTAGCAGGCTGATCACCTTGGGGAATGGTGCCATATTAGGGACTGAGTGTTGGTCTCTGTTTCTGGCAGATTGGGCACTCAGCAGTGGTTCTAGCCAGGTCATTGTTAGTGAGGAGAAGTCCATGTTGCTGAGCCCATGCATAACCTCCATCCTTACCACCATAGCCACTTTATTCATGAGCCCATTGGGCAATGACAGGAGTGACTGGGCAAAGAGGCCAACTAGTATCCACAGAACCAGTCATCTTATAACTTGATTATTAAAATCTTCCTCTGCTTAAGTGACTCTCTAGTGTTCATTAACATGGGACACAAATATATTCATGTTTTTTGCTCACTCAGGAATGTCTATCCACCTACATCTTCCCCAGACCTCTTTGTCACCAATTTTCCAATCATGTTTCTTCCAAGTCTCTGACAATCCAGTCAAGCCATTGTTGACAGCCCATAAATCAGTATCCCCCAAGAAAAATGAACAGCCAGGTATACTGCTTGAAATTCTGCCAACCTGGCGGATTTCCCCTCACCACTGTCTTTCAGTGATGTCCCAGAAAGGGGCTGTAGTGCTGCAGCTGTCCACTTTCAGGTGGTGCCTGATCATAAGGAACTCCCCAAGAAAACACAGCTATAGGCTGGGAAAGAGAAAATAATGTGGCAAGTTTGAGAGCCATGGACATTTGGGCCACTTCCTCATCTAACTTACTTGTGCTTTAGGACCTTCTTGGACCCTATCTTGTATCTACCACTAACAATTTATGATGGAGTACTTATGTACATGTCCAACTTTATGACTTGACAGGTCAGAAAACACCTAGTTGATGATAAGCAACTCAGGTCTCATGGTAACTTCATGGCCCATAGTTAAACATTTGGTCTCTACTAATGCCCAGTAGCCGGCAAAGAGCTGTTTCTCAGAATGAGAGTAGTTATCTGCAGGGGATGGCAAGGCTTTCCTCCAGACTCCTAAGGGTCTGCATTGTGATTCACCCATAGGGGCCTGCCAAAGGCTCCAGACAGCATCACTCTTGGCTACTGACACTTCCAGCACAATTGGAGCTGCTGGACCGTATGGCCCAAGTGGCAGAGCAGCTTGCACAGCAGCCAGGACCTGTCACAGAGCCTCCTCTTGTTCTGGATTCCACTCAAAACTAGTAGCTTTTCATGTTCCTTAGTAAATGGGCTGAAGTAGCACACCCAAATGATGAATATACTGTCTCCAAAATCCAAAGAGTACAACTAGGCATTGTGCCTCTTTTTTGGTTGTAGAAGTGGTCAGATGCAACAGCTTATCCTTCACTTTAAAAGGGATATCTCAACATGCTCCACACCACTGGACACCTAGAATTTCACTGAGGTGGAAGGGCCCTGTATTTTTGTTGGATTTATCACCTATCCTCTCTCATGCAATTGCCTTACCAATAAGTCTAAAGTAGTTGCTACTTCTTGCTCACTAGGTCCAATCAACATGATATCATCAACATAATGGACCTCTGTGATGTCTTGTGGGAGGAAGAGATGATGGAGTTCCCTTTGGACAATATTATGACATAGGGCTGGAGAGTTGATATAACCCTGAGTTGGGGCAGTGAAGGGTATATTGTTGGCCTTGCCAGCTGAAAGCAAACTGTTTCTAGTGGTCCTTACTAATGGCAATTGTGAAAAAAGCATTTGTCAGATCAAGAGCTTCATACCAGGTACCAGGGGATGTGTTGATTTGCTCAAGCAATGATACCACATCTGGAAAAGTGCTGCAATTGTAGTCACCTCCTAGTTAAGTTTATGATAATCCACTGCTATCCTCCAGGATCTGCTTTCTGCACATGCCAAATAGGAGAGTTGAAGGGGGATGTGGTGGGAATCACAACTGCTGCATCCTTTAAGTCCTTGATGGTGGCTTTGCAATCCCTCCAGGAATCTGATATTGCTTTTGATTTACTATTTTGCTAGGTAAGGGCAGTTCTAGTGGTTTCCACTTGGCCTTTCCTACCATAATAGCCTTCACTCCCCAGTCAGGGAACCAATGTGGGGATTCCGCCAGTTGCTGAGTATGTCAATTCCAATTATGCATTCCAGAATAGGTCTGGCCTTCAACAGGCACTAATCTTTATTTAATCTCATAATATCTCTATGTGTTGTCATTATTTACTGTTTATAGATGAAGGACTTGAGGCCCAGAGAGAGTAAGTGATTTGTCCAAAGTCAGAAAGCAGGACACAAGAATCTTGGTCTGTCTTATTTCATAAATGATACTTAATCTGACTACCATTTGACATAATGAGATACTTACAATAATAATAATATTATCCCAGGATAGGAATTACTTGATAAGGGAGTGATGGATTCCATCAGGAAGAATTCCAGGAGATTAAAAAGGCATTAGCCAATGAATAAGTAGTTTGACAGTGAAGATAGCAGGAGGAAAGGATATTTTAGGCAAACAGGTGAACTTAGATTTTAAAATCATTTTCATCTTCTTTTAATATGTCTACTCAACTCATTTCCTTTTTTCAAAGTGCAGCTCAATATCTCTCTTCTAAATCGTTATTACTCTGTGTACTAATCCTTCCTCATCTCATTCTCTAAATTCTAACGACAGTCCTTTTATGCCAGCTCCTTTAGGCCTTGATTATATTCTGTCTGGTGTGGTTTTCAATTTTCTAGACAATACAAACCTTGAGGGCAGGGGCCATGCTTGTTTTGTATCTTCAAAACATCTAAAGCTGTGTCAGAAACATAGTAGATGATCTGCATACACAACTTATTAGCAATAACTCTTTACATCTGATTTTTGCTTTATAGTTTGTAAATTCTTTCAGATATAGCTTCTTGAGGTCCTTACAATAACCCAGTGAAACATGTTGTCTTGCTGTTTTAATTCCTACTTTACAGATTAAGGGAATTATAATTCAGAGTAGTTCATTGGAAAACCAGGATCACTCAGGTGATAAATAAATGTTATGTCCAGGAAAAGAATCTAAGTGTTCTTTCCACTATACAATTCCTAATGCAGAGAATGTGTGATAAATGGATTGACTTCCATACTTTAGCAGATATACTAAGTCTCATGTTCACATTATCACTAGTACACCAATACTGTAATTCTTGATTTCTTTTTATGGATGTGCAACCAGTTTTATCTGAGAGAGAGGAACTGCAAAATATTTCACTTAAGTCAGTCAACCATTTGATAGTTGAATCCAGGGCAAATAAGGAATTTGGAAAGTGTGTATAAAGTATCATGGTTACTATTCTTGTCCACTTGAGATTCCTGGAAGAACCAGCTTAACAAGACCCACACTGACTGCAAACAGCAGGTGGGCATTTCCTAGCCATCTGCTGACTTCTGCATTTAAGAACCCTTGAGAAAGCCACTAACATGGTCATGAAAGGGATGAATGGTCCTGCACATTAATCAAGGACTGCGGGGAAGTAACAAAGCTTGACTTTCCCTGCTGTAGACTGGGCACATAGTCAAAGCCCAGAGGGAGGGTGCAACACAGGGAAAAAAATATCTCTTCAACTTTATGCAAAGCTTGTTATCTCTAAAGTGGAAAGGACTTTTAACTATCCATTGTGAGCACATACCTCAGTGAAGGCAGGAGCCTGGGATGAATGTTTTGCAGGGCCTGCTTGGTAGAAATGTTTGATCTTGCCAGATGTCAAACATGAAATTTTCTGGGCATTTTTAACTCAATAGCCAACTGGCAAATATGTTATACAGCATACAATGAGACTCAGAGGACTTATTGAGCCTTCCACCTGGCATGTTCTTTGACACCTAGACCCAGAGATAATTCTCTAACATGGGCCACAGAGACAGAATTCAAAGGTGGCATGTGTATTCTACTCACCAGTGACTCTGTTTAGAACCTTAAGTCTGGCTATTTCACTTAATTCTTAATTCACTTAATTAACCTTAAATCTAGCTATTTCACTTAAGTCTGCATTTAACATTCCTTCCTCCCCCATTCCCTTCCTTCCTTCATCCACATTGTTCTGCACACACCGTTCTCCCCTACAAAATCACATTGCTTTGAGAGAAGGAATCTGTCACATTACTTTTCTTTTATCTCTCTACTGTCCCCTCTCCAGAATCTTAGCACACTGCATGTAATAAATGTTGAATAATCATTAAGTAAATAATATTTACTAAAGGTAGGGCACTATATTCAGTTGAATAGGAGAAAAATAAAATTGGTGGGAAAAAAGTATAGAAAATGTTCGACCTTACTAGTAAACAAACAAAAACGCTATATACCACTTTTCACCTCTACAGTTACCAAAGAATCTTCAGCTTCTTTTTTTCTTCCTTTTTTACATTTTTTTTTTTACTTTGTAATGAGAATATTCAATGGTCAGTGCAAGAGTACAGTGGTCCCGGGTTGCAATAATCACTTCAATAGTAAATTACCAGAAGTTATTCAATCCTGATCAAATTCTTAATGGTTTGCTATTCTCTGATTTGCTATCAGAAAACTGCTCTGGCTTCCTATCCTTGACTTTGTAACAACAGCTTCCCAGGTTTCCTCTTGTTCTGACCACTTTTGGTCCTGATGATTACTTCTTTGTGTCTGTTGGGTCTCTCAGCTGTCCAGTCCATTCGAACTGCACTATGGCAGACAGCAGGCATTTTATAGCCAGCCTTTGTAAACAGCCTGGTCCTACCCCATTCCAGTTTTATCTTTTACTGGCCATGACAGTCATGCCATTTTCTTTGTCACATCCACCTGTTAATGTGACTAAGCACTGCCCAATTAATCTTGATTTTATTCTACTGTGGCTAAGAAACAACTCACAAAATATTCTTAATGCCTGAGGAGTTCCAGAGCATCTCTTGTTTTTCTTATGCAATGTGTCCCGGTGTTTGGGGCATAAATGAAAATCTTTTCTGTATCTGCATACAAATTATTGGCAGAAAGGCATTAAGTTGTCTTATAAGCACTTCAATTAGTTCCCAATATATGCATTTTTTGCACTGCCTTCTGTGATAGGCTAATATGTCAACTCTGGCCAGGCAATGATGCCCAGTTGTTTGGTCAAGCAAACCTTGGGCTAAGTGTAATACAAGGACATTTCATGGACTTTAATCATCAGTGACTTGATTGCATAGATGACTGCTTACATGTACAATCAAGGAGACTGCCTTCAGTAGTGAGTGAAGTCTTATCCAATCAGTTGAAGGTCCTAAAAGGGGAAGTGATTTCAGCATTCAGAGAGAATCCCCTGCTCTACTTCAGGGAGCCAAGGTTTCCTGCGAATTCATGAAAGACCTTCATCAGAGCCCCTGGTTTGCAGCCTGCCTGTGGAATTTGGATTTGTGCATCCCCACGGTCACATGAGAGTATTTTATAAAATCTCTTACTATTTACAGATATCTCCTGTTGATTCTGTTTCCCTGGAAAACCCTGACTAATATACCTCCTCTGTATTTTTTCCCATGAAGAATACATTATTTTCTTCCTTGGAAGACCATGGCAATAGCAAACAGGATGAAAGAAGCACACACAGTATGTATGCAAGCTACAATGGGAATTAGTGGATGCCCTTCTCTCTAATTTTCCTTTCTTTTGAGTTTCAAGCTATTATAAATGTTACTTTATATAAACTAGTAAAGATTCTCTTTGAAATGACCTGATCCTTCCAATTCAATCAAAAACCTAGTTTCTAAAGATGTCAAATATGTTTTGTCATAATATTTAAAAATAAATTTTAATAAAACCAACATTTGAAGTGGTTTAGAACAGTTTTATAAATTGCATTTTCAGAGCCTCAATTTTATTTCTGCCAAATTGAGAATAAAAATATTAAATATCGCCATGGATGATGCTGCAATCGAGGATGTAGGCCATTTTGTATGATCATGTATCACTCAGGAACTGTAAAGATGAGAGGGTTGTCTATGGCCTGAACTGTGATCTATGTCTGATGGCAAAGCCCCAAAATGTGCGTAACTATTAGAGGCGTTATGCCACACTTAGGGATGTGCATGTGGGGGGTTGTAGGAGGGGTGGGGGATGGCATATGGGTACTCCTGGAATCTCTGTGTAACATTCATGTAATCAATGTATCCTAAAAATGTATATAGATATATAAAAAATAAATAAAAAATTAATTTAAAAAATTAAATATAAATGAACACTTAGAAAAACCAAAGACCATATTAAGCACCTGTTTTAATTTGTCTCTCTACCATAGTCATATCCAGGGACAGATTAAGCCTTAAGTAAATTTCTATGTTCTTTCCATTTCCTATTCAATGCATGGTCATACTATTTATAAGAAAAGTGGGTTAACCAAGGGCAGTTAATCAGAGAGAAAATCAGCAAAGAACCCAAAGAAACTTCATATTATATTGAATAATTAACACAACAATGTAGCTCATCACTTTCAAAGACAAACATCTGATAAAAAGTTAATCAACAGTACACTCTAAAGTATATAACTAAAAAAAACATTTCAAGTTAGCAAGCTATATTGTTTTTATTCACATTATTTTATGTAATGTCTTAGAGTTTGGGAAAATTATGACAATTCATATTTTGACATTTTTGAAAGGTAATATACAAAATGAGCTTCTTAGCACAGAAATAGGATTTCAGATTGGTCTTTGCCTCTATAGATTACCTTGATTCAACAACCAAGCGGGTGTATTTCTTGCCCTCAACAAGAGTTGTTTTTCCTTCCCTTCACTGCAGTGCTTAGGCATTCTTATCTTACTATTGAGAATTCCAAGACAGTGTATATGTTTTCTAAGAAAATGAGGTTGGCAAATGAGTCACTAAGTTAGTTTGTACTCTGTCAGATTGATAGAATAATAGTTTCCATCTATTTACTAACTAATTTTCTCTTTATTTCTCAACCAAATTTAAAGTAAGCAGATTCATTCAGGAAAGCATTAAAATGCATTCCCAAGTGAATCTACAGGAAAATCTAACTTACAGGAAATACAAAATTAGCCCTTTTTAACCCTTGGTATGCTAACTATATATTCTAGATTCAGTGGGACAGTCATAATGTCAAGTAGTCTATCGATGTCCTCGATTTTTAGCCCAAGATATATGATGACTCCACCTTATTACCCATATGATTGCATAGGTTGACTTTAGCTGGCTTGCTTTCAATTAGTGCAGAAATAGTCTTATACAGAGGTAGGTTACTTGACGACGTCTTGTGGGCCACTAACCACATGCTGATTAGGAATGGGGTGGTTCTTTAATACTCTTGTAACTTTCTGTACTATAACTTCACCCTCCTCTTATATTTACAGTTTCTAATCACAGAAAGAATTGAATTTTTTTTTCCTGAAGGCAATTCATCTTGGTTCTGCATAATAAAAACCAGAAAAGTGATTTGATGCAAAGTTACATGCCATCCTATGATTAAAGGAGTTTAATTTGAAATGTTCAAAGCCAATTTTTAATAGAGCAAACTAAATCAGACGTTCAAATGTCATGTACTTGGACAACTTCACTCTCCAAGATAATGGACTTTGAAGCCAGGGAGACGTGTCTCCATCATTTGCTAGCTGCAGGATATTTGTGAAATCTACTTAACCTTTAGGACTTTCAGTTTCTTCAATGGCAAAATGGAGTGAAGAGTTTACGGAATTGCTGGCAGCTTTAAATGAGGTAAAAAAAAAAAAAAAGTAAGGATGTCTGGCACATTGCCTGGTATATAACAGACACTGACAAATGTTAGTTTCATTTTCCCATCTCCAAAATACTTTCATAATATAGCCCTTAATTGTAATTCTGACCTTGCATTTTACATAAACCCCTTAATTTTGAGATACTTTTAAAATTTGGATACCAATCTCCTCAATAAAGTTAACTGCTAGTTCTTCTGTGTGATTTCAACGTAACAGAAAGTCCCCAGATTTAAAAAACACATCTATTTGCTGTGCTCATGCCTAAAGTTTCTTTTACAAGAGACAAAGGCATTTATTCCAGAATTATAGATAAATCCAAAAAGACAAATCCCCTGGAGAGAGAGAGAGCACTATGACTTAGTTTCATACCACGGTATACACAACCGGTAACAGATCCTTTTCTTTAATTAGTGGGAGAGAGCAGGGATGAGAGCACAGAGGAAATGCAGACATAACCTGGTCTGGGAAAGGGGTCCACAGAGGAAGGAAAATGATCTCGAAATAAGAGGCAAAATCAAAGACAAGTTTCAACTACGCAATTTTTCCTTCAGACCAGACTCTGCAAAAGGAGATATAATTTACATCACAATAGATTTTTTTAAAAAGCACAAGCTTTGTCTGATGGTGGTACAGATCCAGATCAAGTTACAGTTTTATTTTTACACCAATAATCATTTTTGTTATTGCTCATGAGCCCAGGGTGTTTGATTAGAGATGGTATAATTATAAGTATATCAGTGTCCATGGTTTGAGAGGCTCTGCCCCCCAGATTTTGATGGTAGAGGCATGTGTGCCAGTTAACATTCATATCAGAGCAGGTCAGTATTTCCAGGGCTGTTTCCTCCATGGATTGTGGAATCATAAATGAACTATTGAGTGGGACTTACAGAGAAACCATAAAAATATTAGGAATCAAGACCTTCATCTCAATCAGTGTTTCCAACCCCTTACCCTCTGGAATAACTATGGTCTTCACCGGATGCTCTGAAACTATTCTCAGCCCACCAGACAGTCAACCAAAGGAAGAAACAAAGGGAGGAAAGGGTTTTTTTTTTTTTCAGCCCAACATCAATGACTCCCTGGGGCATGCTTCAGCCCATGACACATAACACTCAGCTTTAGTCAGGAGCCGTAGCCTGGTGGGAAAATATCAGTTGATTTAAGCAAATTCTGAAAGTACCAAACTGTCAAACTTGAGTATTTACGATTTTTTATTGCAAACTTCAAAAGAGCAAAGACCGTGTCATGTGTATATCCTAAACCAGCACTGTGTAGATACTCAGGAATATTAAACAATAACATTTTAATTGAAAAAGGTCTTTGAATGTCCTCTTTGCCAGTCAGGCCAGGTCCCTTAAACTGTATGCATATCATGTATTTGTTCTGAAGCTGGGGGCCTTCCAGGCAGTAAAATCTTTTTTTTTCTTCCCCTCCCCTGAAGCTAATAAAACTCTAATCATCCTTCAATATGAAGCTAAATAGAATTTCTTCCTAAAAGCTTTCTCTAGTTATTCTAGCCAACACTTTGAACCTCTTTTGTAATTAAGGCAGTATGATGATTTAGCACTTTGTACTTTTATTGTGTTTATTTATTTTATATCTGATTATAGATTCATTTCTCTCAGCTGTGTTATCAGTTTACCATGGTACAATCCATGCCTTATCTTTCTAATACCAATCCCATTCACATCCATTCTCAGCCCATGGTAGGTGATTTTAAAAAAAAGTTTGATTTGTTTATTTGAAAATCAGTTAAATTATTTAAATCCACGTCACTATTAAAACAAAAACTCATTCTGTTTTGAGGAGGCAATATGCAAATCCGAATGTAGTTTTCAATTTAGAGAAAAAACTATATTCAAAACTGATAATAAATCAATTTCTTTGGCTTAAGTGTACAAAGAAAGGAAACCTTTTCCCAATTCTGATAGAAACTTCAACGAGTACTTTCAGTGATATATTGCCAACCCCTTCCCCTCTGGAAAAGCTAGAAAAAGATCATGAAAAGAATTGAAGAAATTCCTTTTACATTTATGAAGGAAAACAAAAATCCAAATAATATTTTAAAAATAAAACCACTAATTATAAAGTGATAATCACTACATAATATTTATTGAGCTTAAAATCAACCGTATAAAAAGCTTATATAAAAAGTAGCCCTGAGAAAGCTTAGAGAGAGATTGAGAGGTAAATATTAAAGGGTATAGTTATTTGATTGTCTGGGTTGTTTTTTTTTTGTTTGCTTGTTTATTTTTTTTATTTTATTTTTTTTTAAAGATTTTTTTAATTTATTTTATTACATATCTCCCCTTCCCCCCGCTGCGGCGACACGCCGAGAGTGGTCACTGCGCAGGCGCGGCTTTCCCCGCTTGTGGGCGGTCTCTGTGTCCATTCACGGCCAGCGCTTGATTCAGTTCGCAGGTGACTGCCTGTGCTCCATCCGCGGGCGACCTGCCCTGCCCGTGGCGGCTTTTGCCCTGTCCGTGGCAGCTTTTTGCCCTGCTCACGGCGGCTCTGGCCCGCCCATGGCAGCTTGCCATTCTCGAGGCGGTCTGCCCGCTAGGAGAGGTCCCCGGGAATCGAACCCGGGGCCTCCCATGTGGTATGCCGGCGCCCTATCCACTGGGCTATCGAGCCGGCCCTGCTTGTTTATTATTACTATTAATATTGGAATAATGAAAATACTCTAATGGTGATTGAATTGATGAATGCACAATTATGTGATTATACCAAATACCATCGACTTTACGTATTGGATAGATTGTATGCTTTATTAATATGTATCAATAAAACTGATTAAAATTAAATTTTAAAAAAGTAGCCCTGAAAGGTTGTCATTAGTTAAGAGCAAACCTGAGTGTCTTTGAGGCTCCAGCCCAACACCCTTTGGTTACCAGTAGGGGGCAGTGGGCACACAGATCCTTCAGCATCTGAAATTTGAGGGAAGTTGCTGGGTTCACTAGGAGATATCTAGGGTGGCAACATGAGGCATGGCTGCATCAGATAGGCAGAAAAACAAACAAACAAAAAAAACGTAAGTCAGGATCAGACATTAGTAGGAGCAAATGGTAAGAAAGCACAAGTCAGACTTCACTCATACCAATGGGAAGCTAGGGGTAAAAGTAAGAATGCCTATGTTTCCAGAAATAAGTGTGTCAGTGATTCCTATTTCTTCTAACCAATTCACTAATATAGTCTAGAATGTTTGGAATTCTCCTTCCTTAATTTCTCATAGTTAAATCTGAGCACTTTTCCTTTTTCTTCTACTCATTGTCTTTTAAGCATGCACGGAAAGTAGTTCCACAATATTTTTAATAGCTCACTGGTTCATGATGAAGAGTAGGCTGACTGCTTTTCACTCAGGAGAAGAAAACAGGAATTTTCAGTATTGTATAATTGAAGAAAAATAGTTTGTTTCAAAAGTAAATTCTCTTTTGCCTATCAGAATGTCCTCAGAGAGCTAGGCCCTGAAAGAAATTAAAACTTGATTTAAAGGATATCAGGCAATTAGAAAATTTAGATTTGTTTAATTCCTTACTAGATTCACTATATTGATATGGCACCCCTCATGGTTTCTTTGCCTTTGGTAAGTTTAGGGAAAGTCAGTAAACATTTTGCTAGTTAGTCAAAAGTTTGTAAGTGGACTGATCAATTCTCCCAGTTCAGCCACAAAGTTAGTAAGAGCTTTCTTAGTGAACTAATTTTATAGTGTTTGTCTGAAGAATGTTTCAGTGCAGGGAAGATTATAAAGAACTAGTAGGAAAAAGAAGTCTCAGCTTATTTTCCACAGGTTGTGCATACAGTTCTGACTTATAACCAAGTAAGAATAAAACATTTCTTGCTCTTTCTCAATTGAGCAAAGTCCCTGTGTTGGTTATGTTAGAAGCATCAACTTCCACTAAGGTCCATGATCTCATAAGAAGAAAATGAAGAAGGAGAAGAAGAAGAGGAAGGAGAAGAAGAAGAAAAGGAAGAAGAGAGAGGGAGAGAAGAGGAAGAAAGCAAATAAAACAGTGGTACATATTTCCACATATGACAATACCAAGGTTGATCCTAATTCAGAAATGAAAACTTAATGTATTCTACCTTTTGTGGTCTCTGACCATCTTAGTCTCAAACATACGAGCAACCTCTTCTGTTGAGATTAAGGAAAGAGTTTTCCCTTCAAGACTTGATTTCAGCTTGCAGTGAATTTTTATGACCAAGTTATTAACCCCTGAAAAATGGGGTTTATAATGGAAATACTGATAGATTCTTAATGGAAGCTCTGCTAGCAGACACCTATATATTAACCTTAATGGTGCCAAATTGTGAAACTAAAGTGATTGAAAACCTACTAACTTACACTTAAGGAATCCCTGCTTCAGTAGTTTTTGATGTCTCCTTCATTTGAATGATTTTCCCAGCTGTTCTAAAGGCTAGTGTCCTATATTTGTGAGATTAAGAGTTACAATACTATAGGGTTTTGCAGCCATCATAAACTTAGAACGGCGTATTTATTTCTGAATGGCTTGAGACTCTGTGGTCCTTTTCTATTTGGGAAGTTTACCTGCATAAAAATCTTGAATTCTCTTAGCCATAAATTCTACTGCCTGAGGCCTTGCTCCTTTTCCTCCCATTTTTATGCATTTTATTCTTCTTTCTAGTGGCCCATTGAACAGCTGAAGGGGATAACAATGTAATTTCATGAACAGTGACCAAAACGAAAAAAAAATCCTTGACTTGGGTGAATAAGCAGACTCTCTGTTAGTAGAATTACAGCTGGGTGCCAGACTTTCATTGGCTTGATCTCATTACATAGCCTATTCTCTGTAACTGTCTTCTGGTATGACCTGTTTTATGCAACCTGACAGCCCATATACAGATGTAGCAGTAAATACATGCTGCCAATGCTTGAACAAAAACTTTCCCTATCATCATGTTTATCAGGATAAATGTATTACCAGATACAATCTTTTTCCTGAGCTGATATTAACAGAGCACGGCAAATGTCATCTCTCTTTCCTCATGGGGCTCTTCTGAAGCTCTCATTTGGCATTTAAAAATATTTCACATGGCTGAATGGATCCAGATGCATTCTTCTAACAGAAGTTATGGAAATGTGGAAGACAGCTTTATCTTACCGACTATCATATTATTTCAAAGCTATTGTGATGAGGCTATTCTGACATCAAAGTACTTTTGCCCTGGCCAGTTGTAATGTACAGCACAACAGGAAAATCAAACTAGTCAGAAAAAAAATTGGAATCCCATCCTCTAAAGCTGTTGGGATGTGTTGAAACTAGTTTTCACTAATTGTGTTTTCCAGGAGCAATTAGAGTAAAGTCATACAAACGTAATAGATCAAGAAATATAATGCTGGTTCTGATTTTAGATGCATGCATTAAAAATCATATACATCATATACAGAAAATAGCAGTAGTCCCAGGATACAAGTAGTTAGTTTATGCAGCTCCATTGCAAACACTAGCCTACACAAAATTTCCTTGGAGGAATTTTCCCTTGTCCTTTATAAGTCACTAGGAACAATGCAAGAATTTCAAGTAAACACCCAGTTTTCCATTTTCCTTCACTGAAAGGCTTACCCTTTGCATGCAAGCCTCTAGCTGTGGCTGACGGCTGTAAGCCCATTATATTTCTACTGCCATCTGGCAGCGGAGATTCAATCCATTGCTTCAATCACGGTGGCCTGTCTTCTCTAGCTCTGGGAATTGCACTAAAGTGCATGATTTTAAATGTTTCACTGTCAAATTACTGTTGTTTAGTTCATCAAAATAAATTTTAAAACCCTTGGGGAAAAAAATGCCCTAAAGAGTATTATTTGTTGCAGGGAAGAAAAGAGTTAGAAAATCAACAGTTGCTGAGAGGCCTCAAATTAGTTTTATTCATAATGCTAGGTTTTCTAAGTGTGAGGTAACAGAATAATAATTACCAAATAAGCCAAATGCTTAATCTATAAAAGGCTTAATTCAAACGTTTTGGTAGGCAACTGCAGTGTTTTAAATAATTAGAAGTTTATAAAATCTTTGCCTTTTTGCTCACTGCCCTCCTGAGGTTACTTCTCATTCATTTTGCTGTACTTTTGTTGGGCAATTATTCTGTACCTGGCACTGTGCTAGGCAGTGGAAAAAGAAAGATAAATAAGACATAGTCCTTGTCTTCCAGGAAGAAATAAAAGTAAACAAACAGGCTTTGATATATGACATACTATAAGTCACTACTTCTATGTCACACACACAAAAAGAAAGCACAGCTTTCTGATACTGGGAAGCCAGGAAAAAATATGGCTGTCAGCTTTGTACAATCATGCCCTATTTTTGTTAGGTTTCTTCGCATACCACCGCATACACCACCATGCAATACCTGCAGTTAACCTCAACTTTTTATTTACCCAGACATGCCTGAGGGATGTGACACACTTCCAATCAGTAATTGTAACCCACTTTGGCAATAACTTCCAAGGTGGTTGGCGGAGTGAGCAGTGGGAAATTGTTAGTGTCCAAAAAAGTATATGTTTGAAAAAGGCCCCAAATGGTTTTGTTAGTGCCTGTAAGCTGCCTTGAGAACCAAAGGTCTACCATGTAGAATTGAACTGCACTAGGAGGAAGTGACAACTGAGATGCTAAATATGAACTATAAGAATAAAGTGGCCAGCATCTCCCTCTCCACTCCAAGGAATACATGCTTTCTATTTGTGACTAGCAGAATCTCTCTCTTATCTCTTCAAATTACTTTCCTCAGTAAGTTCTCTGGTGCTAACATTGTTCTAAAACTTTACTGAGAACAATACAGACAATTTTCAGATTTGGGATTTGTGGATTCTTATTCCACTTCTAGGAGAATTCCAACAGAATATCTGGTAAAGGACAGACAGACCTTTAAGTTTATATGAAACAGGTCTCTAGGGCTAGTCAGAAAATAAGATTTACTAATACATAACTATAAAATAGAAGTTTTAACAAATCAGAATCAACATAGGGGTAAAGGAGTTTGAAAAAAGAAAAGAAGGAAGGGCGGAAGCCACCATAAGTTATTGCATTCAGTTACTAAAATCCAATCTCCCCATTGGGTTGTAGAAACAAAAGGCAGAGAGAGGGAATAAACTAAAAAATAATAAGTAAACAAAAGCTTCTACAAAGAATATTGGTTGATAAGTGTTTGTAAGGTCTCAAAAGAGATCAATCCTGTCCCCTTCTCCTCTCCATTCTATACAGTGGAGCCAGAGGGAAATCTGACCATTTCACTCCTTAAGTCTTCTGTAGTTTCCCAGCATGTACAGAATGACGGCAAAAAAGCCAGACTATCCAGGAGGTTACATGTGAAAGTCCATACCCTGGCCCCCACCTGCCTGCTCCTGCCACATCTCTGCCCTATGCAGTCTGGCAGAGCCCATCTGGTTGCAATTCTGTGCTTCCTGTGCCCAATCCCGCCTCTCATGCCCCATGCTGCTTTCTGCCTCTATGTTTTTCCTCTTGCTGGTCCATCTGATGGGAACAACATCTTCCCCTCCCTCAGCCTGGCTGGAAATTGCCCACCCTTCAAGACTTTCCATGTGCCACCTCTCCTAAGAAGCACATCCTGATTCCCCAGGTTGAACTAAGGCATCTGTCCTTATTTTCTCATGACATTCCAGACACAACTGTACTTTACCCCTTACCATATTAATATTTAAATGATCTGTTTCTGTATCTGTTTTCTAGAGAATAAACTCTTCGAGACTACTGAGCTGAATACAATGCCCAGAACAGAAAAACTCCAAATAAGTTTTTTGTTTTTTTAACTAAACTGAAAATTGAGCATTAAGGGAAATATCCTGTCCAATTTAGTAAGGGGGCAAAACTTGCAGAGAAGAACATGTTGAGCATATTAATGAGGTTCTATGAATTTACATTCCTTAGATATCCCCAAAATACAAAATCAAATATCATCAAAGCTGAAGATACCTAAACTTATACACTCCGTACTCTGTGTCTGTTTTCATCCTCGGGGGGGCGGGGGGGGTAAGAGTGAGTGGGTATTTAGACTAGGGTTTAAGAGTGAGGGGTCTGGAGATGGGCCATCTGATTTTATCTTTTCTACCAATTGCTAGCTGAGTAAACTTGAGCAAATAATTTAGCCAATATTGCCTGCAATCTTAATCTGTGAAATGGGTAATAATTGACTTATTGTGAGATTTAATCCAGATTATACATGTAAAGCACTTGTTTATTACTATTAGTATTATTGTTCGTACTCTCCCTTATCCCATTATTTTCCCCATGTCTTATTTCCATCACTGTAGCCACCATCTATTGAGTGCTAGAGCACACTGTGCAACTTATTACTGAGCCTCACAGCCTTGTAATGGAGGTATTGTTAGTTGCCATTTTATAGATCATGACATTGAAGCTTAGAGGGATTAAATATGTTACCTACAGTCACACCACTAGTATGTGGCAGAGCCAGGAAATGAAGCTAGAGCTGGCTGACTCAAAGTCCAGCACTTTCTTCACAACCCCAAGCTGCTTTCTCAACTCCTTAGGAAAAATGGAATTGTATGGGTTTTATAAGTTCTATAGTCTCCTAGAATGTGGTAGAATGATTTCAACAAATCTAGAAAGCTCTCCTACCCCAAAGCACCATCTCTCTTACTTCCTAAAGCTTGATATTCCTTTAACAGGCAATAACATTTTTAGTTTCATAATCAGAAATGAAACCAAAAAAGCCACTATTCCTAAGAAATACGTTGGTTTCATACTAAAGTGATAATGACATATGAAATCTTTTCTTGAGAGCAATTTTAGTAGAAAAGGGTCGAAGGAAAGAGGAAAGTGTATAAAGTTACTTTACTATTGACAGACAAGGGGAAGGCATTTCTTTAAAAATCCAAAGCAGCTGTTTATACCTCCTTTTTTTGGATCACTTCTGATAACTTGATGAATATTATGAAAGCCTTGCCAGAAAATGCACAACAATACCGATCCCCTTTCATTCCAACTTTTGAATGCCTTGTCAGAGGATTCACAACTCATAAAACCCAAACCTAGACTTTGCCTCAAAAACCCCTGGCTTGGGACTAATCAGGTCATCACAAAGAATTTTCAACATAAATCAATAAGGGAAAGGAATGACTAAGAAAAGTATAAATGTAGCCAATTCAATCTCTTTCCATAACTCATTATAATCACTGGTACAAAGCTCTTTTCTAAAAATTTTAAATGTCCCAGACTTTTCCACAAGATCCTCAGGTTAAGAACTATTGACCTGAAAGATTAAATAGTATGCACCTGGAGAATACTTTAAACTCCTCTCATTATGCTCCAAAACTTGGAATAAAATTTGTTTTTAACGAGGCTTTCTTGATCACATGAAACATTCAGATGATTCTAAGGGGTTCAGCATTGAACTCTGCTGACTATTTGAACATTGTCTTAAAATGGGAGAGAAGTATCAAAGTCCCCTCTGTTAGGTACAATGGAGGTCATTTCTCCTCACCATGGGCTCTCTCTCCTTCTCTCCCACTCCAGACCCTATCCTCAGGCTGCACCTACTATAGTATGGTCATCTATGAGGGACCAATGCACCTGTCATTGCTCTATGAATTCTAAGAAAGATCTCCATTTAGGCCTTCTCTCCATTAGACAACTGAGCTCATGTGCAAAGAGAAGTTGCTGCTAACTTTTTTCCTATAGTCTTTCTTAGAAGCTGCAAAACTGAATAGATTGAAAGAGAAACTTCTCAACCTTTTAAGGTCAGGTCATGTTACTGGTCTGGCGAGCACTGCTGGGGTTTATAGTAAAGCTACAGATTCCAAATATAGGATACTAGTTTTCATAGGGTTTTGATACCTTTAATTTAGCTACAAAGATCTGTGTCACAGGTTGTCACGACCATGGTAACCATAGGCCAAGCTGTAGAAGAAAGAATGCTAACCATGTGGTGACTCTAGTTGCAGCATAATTTTGCAATTTTGAAATCACAATAATTAGGGTTGTTCCATTTTATTTAGCATTCATGACTTTGCTCCAAACCAAAAGACAGATGGGCAGAAATGGCAGAAACAGTGTAGTAGTTTAGTAAGTGAAATGGCATAAAAATGTGTGCTAGAATTTTGCATTTTTCCTTGTGTCATAAAGATAGTGCCCTAAATTTTTTTTTTAAATGTCAATTCAAAAAAACTATAGCAGCATGTCAATGAAAGAAATATCAAGCAGATGTTCCCCTTATTTTCAAATGTATTTAGAATTCTGAGGGAAAATCTCAAAGGTTGTTTTTATTATGCACCTGTCGTGGTCAGCATCTGGCACCAGCTCTCGCCAATCCATCAATCCCGTGATGTGGTGTCTCCTTGCAACTCACTGGAAGACTGTAAATAAACCAATGAGCAGAGCAGTCCTTGTCTTTTTCTTTTTCTTTCTTTCTTTCTCTCTTTCTTTCTTTTTCCTTTTCTTTTTTGTTTGTGTTGCAAGAAGGAAGCAACACAGAAAAAGGCAGGAAAAAAATCTATTTGAACCATTTTAAACTATAGGGTAATCATGTCTCATAAAGGAAAATTTACAAATGCATTTAGAGGCAGCAGGATGAAAAAAATTAAAACTCTCTAAGAGAAAATGAGTTGTCTGAGATTTGCCAATATTTCATTCACTCATTCTCTTAACAAGTATCCTTTAATATCTCTTAGATAAACAGTGTGTTAGGACCTAGGGCTCCAGAATAAAAAATACACAATCCTTGCATTCATGTAAGATTGGGGATGCACTCAAAGAGCTATTATAATGGTCTGAAAGCGAGGGATCAAGACCTAGTGCTGATCTTATTCATGAGTCTTTCATTTGTGGAAGCTGGGAGCAACATTTTTAGACACCAGCACAGGAAAAAAGGGAAAATTGCCTACCAATTTTTCCATGAAGAGAAAAGTCAAATTGCATTACAAAGAACATAAAATTATCATGCAAGGAATCTTGTTATTTTTGGACTTTGGATAAACGGGTCATTTATTGAAATTTTTTTTTTAAAGATTTATTTATTCTACCACATATCTCCCCTTCCCCCCCACTGTGGCGACGCGCTGAGACTGGTCACTGCGCAGGCGCGGCCCTCCCTGCTCGTGGGTGGCCCCTGCCTCCATTCACGACCAGCCTTCAGTTCGCGGGTGGCTGGCTGCGCTCCATTCGCGGGCGACCTGCCCTGCCCGTGGCGGCTTTTGCCCTGTCCGTGGCAGCTTTTTGCCCTGCTCACGGCAGCTCTGGCCCGCCCATGGCGGCTTGCCATTCTCAAGGCAGTCTGCCCGCTAGGAGAGGGCCCCGGGAACCGAACCCGGGGCCTCCCATGTGGCATGCCGGTGCCCTATCCACTGGGCCATCCAGCCGGCCCATTATTGAAATTTGAAGACTTGAAATTTGCCTTTTTGAGAGAAAGAGTTTTGTCACACCACTTATATTGGATTTTAACAGACTTTTTTTAAAAAAATTTTATATCCCCCCCTTTCTGCTTGTTCTTGTTGTGTTGATTTTTTTTTGCGTTCTTCTGTGTCTGCTTGTCTCCCCCCCCCATTGCAGCAACCCGCTGAGTCAGCTCACCAGGTGGCAGCCTTACCTGCTCGCGGTTGGCTTGTCCTGCCCGCAGGGGCTTGCCCTGCCCGTGGTGGCTTTGCCCTGCCATGGCGGCTTGCCTTCTCAAGGCGGTCTGCCTGCTCAAGGAGGCCCCAGGAACCGAACCCGGGGCCTCCCACGTGGTAAACTGGCACCCTACCAATTGACCTATAGCCAGCCCCCAGACTTTTTAAAAATAACTTTTACCTTGAGTAAAATTCTATTGGAAATTTCAAGTAAGTAAGAGGTTAAATTTGCTTTAGTCAATCATGTTTCCTTTTTGGGAAAGTTACTCATATGAACACACACATGCATGTGTACACACACATAAAATTCTTACATAGAAGTCTAGCATATGTATTAGGTCTCTTGATTTCAAGTGAAGAAAAGCAACTTCAGTTAACAGGCAGAGATGGAGACATCATTACCTCATAACAAAGGAAAGGACAAGGGTGTCTGGAAAAAGGACTCTTTTGGCCTCTCATCTCTGCTTTCTATTAGCCACTACTTAATTTCTCCTAGGCAGACATGTCTCTCCATGCTCTAGGGGACTTGAATATTAGCAGCTAGCTATAAATTGAGAGCAACCAGCTTCACCATTAAGAAAAAAAATATTTCCCACCATTCTCAATTTTATCTCACCCAACCTTAGTCTGTGACCTCTCCGAAGGGGGAAAAAAAAGATTCATCACAAAACCAGGGAGAAAGTGTCAGGTCAGAAGAGGAGAAGTTCTAATTCTGACCTCTAATGGCTGGTATGGGAATGGGGTGGGGAAAAAGAGAGAAATTCTTCAAAGGTAGGAAGAGCTGATCCTTCAAAAGGAGGGATATTAGTCAGACAAGATAATAAATGTCCTCAGATGTGGCTTAGATGTCTTCATATTTGACAACTACTTAATTTTGTTTTTATCAGCAATTTCTAGTTTCCAAGTAGAGTATATATTGATCTGGCATTGATAAAATTCTCCTACTTTTCCTTTATTTTGCTGTTTTAACTTGAAGTAGATTATTTAATTATGATTGGAAAGAATGGAATCTCATTGGGTTATGCTCTGATCATTTGCATTTTATAACATTTTATTTATGCTTATTTTAACCTCAATAACGCTGTTATAATAATTCTTAAATATTTAGCTATTGCAGTGATTGTTGCAAAAGCATTAAAAAATATGTGCTGATAACATTGGTAATTAAAAACAACCTATTAGAAATTCGGGCCATTTCCAGTACAGCCTATTTCTTTAAACATTTACAATGAACCTAGATAAGAAACTGTGCTTCTAATAATTTTGGACAGATCTCTTCTTATAATGTAATTTCTTTCTATATTGTAACCATCAAAATGTCTTGCTCAAACTGAACTCACTGCCATGATTTGGGGGAGCGGAACACACTTGCAGATAATTTTAGCTTTCTAAATGACAATTACTATTCAAGTTCAAATTAGAATGGATTCAAATGAATGAAAATCAAACCCATTATTGTCCTTTCTACAATGCCCTTCACTCCCAATTTTTTTTAAATGCTGTGAGCTATTAAGTCTCTATTTTCTTCACTTTTATCCCAAGTGGATTCATATACATAGCTTCTAATTTCCCAGATCTGATATTTTTTAATTTCTTAAGATTTATATTAGATTCCTAATTTCAAGCCTTGTAGTAGAAAACCTAGATGGAGGTCAGACAGCTGAATATAATTGAGATTGATTGGCTGATTCAACAATAAAAACAGAAAACAGATAAGGTTGGTGGTAGTGCTAAGTAAGAAAGAAAGAATCAAATTACCCGGTAGCTGGAAAGAAAACTCTTGAGTTGTGAAAGACTAAAAGCTGATGATAAAATAAACCTGCAAGTGAGGTGTCAATATCTATTAAGATATACTAGAATGTGCTTTCTTTGGACCCAGTAAGATACAATATGCCTACTAGGAAGATCCAGGGAGACGTGTTCAACTACAAATAATAAACTGAAACCTACGACATTGAAAGGGGATTGCTGTGCATTCGGCATAACCACAGAGCCTCTAGGTATCAGAATTGTATATAGCAGAGTTCTCATGAAAACTTTGTGCACCATTCCCTAAAGTACAGGATACATATTGCTTACTGGTGGTCATGAGACAATTTTAGATACGCAGAACATTTTTATTTTACCTCTCCTTAGCTTTTAACATATTTACTTTAATATAAACATTAAAATGGTATATTAGAAAAGATATCACTCATATATTGTTACAACCCAACTCCTGAAGGGCACAAGTTGGTGAGGCTGTGAGACCAAAGAACACACCTTGCATTTAGTCAGGCATAAGCTTTCTTAGGACTTACAGACAGGAAAGATTCTTTGATGGTGGCTGGTCAAAGAACAAATGAAGTTAGCACTCCACAAAGAGATGAGAAAATGAGGGGTGATATATAAGGCATTTCAGAACAAGAACATTCCACAGGGTATGAGTTCCTGCTAGGGTCACATGACATGTACACTTGGGGTGTGGTGATGTTTCATAGGAAGGATGTTTACCAAGGACATTTACTGCTTTGGGACGATTATAGTTTGCCATACCATCTATACATTCTCCCCCCTCTGGGGAGAGTTGTTAACCTTTAACTTATGCCTAGGTCACACAGGCAGCCACGTGCTGAGGACTAGGTGGGGAGGTGGGGGGGAGGGCTGGGTCTCCACATATATTAAGTCACATTTTAATAGATATTTTCTTAAGAGTAAGGTTGAAGTAGATATTTAAGATTAAAAGGCAGATCAATTTAAAGAAAACTATTCAACATCATTTGTTTCATTCTACAAGTATTAAGTAGGTGATCAAAGTTATCCTCATTGAGAAGATGGGATTTGAGCAAAGACTTGAAGAAAGAGAAGGCATAAGCCAAATTGATATCTAGGGGAAGAGTGTTCCAGGTAGAAGAAAGAGTTAGAGCAGAAGCCCTAAAGCAGGAGAGTCTGTTGTGTTGGAGGGACAGAAAGGAGACCAATGTGGCTGGAGCAGAGAAAGAGGAGTAGGTTAGAAACAGAAGAGGCCAGAGAGATTATGGGGTGGGGTAAGGAGTTTGAGAGAGAGGGGGTAGATTATATAGGGCTTCTAGGTAGGTGACCATATAATTTATCATACAACCTGGGCCAACTTATTAGAGTAAGAGAGGGCATGTTTAATAATTACATCAAATGACATGAATAAACTGGGGTCATCCCAGGCAAACTGGAACATAGGATCACTCTATGTACAAGCTTTTTCTCTGAGTAAAGTGGAGAGCCGCTGCAGATATTTTGAAAGCATCCTCCTGGCTGTTATACTGAGGATAGATCAGAGTGGAACAGGAGCAGAAGTAGACAGTAGATAATAATTCAGGTTATATCAGCACATGACCAAGTCTGGAAAGCACTGTTCTTGCAGGGGTGGTACCATTAATCCTCTTGATCCAGGATAAATCTACTGGGTCTTATAACTGGTGATGCCAGAATAGGCCAAAGCAGTTTGTTTCACTCCCAAGAAAGCCCCATTTATCTTCAATGTACAAGGCAAGGGAGGTGTTAGAAATTTTTTAAAAGATTGAAACTATACCTCTGCACTCAAAACATTTAATGGTTGGGAAGACAGAGTATATATTTAAGTGACAGGTAATAAGGCCCTATAGATTATGATCTGGTAAAAAATTAATTAATTTTAAAATGAAAGAAAGAAAGGAAAGAAAGGAAAGAAAGAAAGAAAGAAAGAAAGAAAGAAAGAAAGAAAGAAAGAAAGAAAGAAAGAAAGAAAGAAAGAAAGAAAGAAAGAAAGAAAGAAAGAAAGAAAGAAAGAAAGAAAGAAAGAAAGAAAGAAAGAAAGAAAAGATTATGATCTCGGAATACCACCAGCCTGATGGAGCTGTTCTCCTCCTGAAGTTAGGGGATAAAGGAAAAAGACATATTGATCAGGTTCTACCAAGTAAATTGTATCAAACAACCCATATCCTATTTCCTTTCTGAAGCTTTAGATAAACCTCCAAAGAGAATGAGTCTATTTTGAAAGCTTAAAAATAGATTCTTGGGTGAATCTAACATCAGCCCTTAGATTGAGAACCATTTGCCAGAATGACAGTACATTTATGGGATATTCTTTTGGGACCTGTATTCCTCATTTAAGAATTAAAACTCAGTGTGCAGTTACACCCTACTGTGAGATACTAAATATATTAAAAGTCCAGGAAAATAATAAGGAAAGAAAATGGGTTTGAAAAAAAATTTCAATTGTAAAAGATAACCAACTTGTCATAATGTATATACATATATATGTTCCAAAATGAGATTGCTGAACTGCTAACTCTGCTTGATTTCATTTGGTCAGGCTACAGGTAGTCCAAAATATTGCATGCTGTTTCTCCTCTTACAAATTGTATATCATCTGCATAATTTGGAGAAGAATATCAGTGTTTCTCTGAAGTAAAAGCTCTTCTCTCTGAAGCTTTTCTAGCTTTGGGATAACAGTAATTTTAAAAATGTATTTTTGGTAAATCTTCATTTGAAACAAATTTAGGGAATTATCAAGTTGGAAGGTACATGAAATGTAAAGTTTAAACTCTCATTTAACAGATAAGGAAGCAGTGGTCAATAAAGTTTCCATGGTCATCTCAGAATTACCCAATTAATTAATAATAGAGCAAGAACTATAACTCAAGGATTTTAACTCCAAGTCAAAACAGCATTATACTAAGAAGATCATATTGAAATGCCATGAGAGACAGTTACTCAAATCCTGGTTTAGACATCCAGAGACACATTCTAGCCTCATAAATATATTACCACTGAGAAGTTATCTGTTTTTTCTTTTTACCTTCTTTTTATCTGCAAAATGAAAGAAATAGACTTGTCAACCACGTCAAAGGGATATATAGTTTCATGGTACAAATATTGCAGGGCAGTGACAGTCCCAAATGGTCTTTTGTGATATTTTCTTTTATTCATCTCCAGGAGCAGATTCAATAGACACAATCTTTATATTATGTTTAAAAGAGTGGAAAACATTGCCAAAAATATTGAAAGTCATTTAGGAAATAGCAATATAGAACATGACAAGAGGTGATACCCTGGTCAAATAAAAGTCAACTCACAAATAAATGTTTATAGAAATTGATATTTTAGTGACTGAAACCTTCAATTGTGTAATCTGATCAACACAATGAATAATAAGAAAAATGAAGATTATGGTGATAATAGAGAGTACAACAGTTAACACAAATAAGATGCAATGTGCCAGGTACCATTTCAAGCATTTTACACTTCTTTGGCCCTCAGAAAGGCCATATAATACTGATATTATGATTCTCTATCCCCCACACACACACACATTTTTTATTTACCTATTTTTATAAAAGACTTGGGAGGGCATTGAAACTTTATAAGATCAATGAAACAGAGAATGATTAAGAATAGCCCTAGAAGGGAAGCATATGTTAGGAATATATGACAGTGGGGACTCTTGGTTATATTGGAGGAAATCCTAGCTCAAACTGGCTTAAACAAAAAGGAAATTTATTGTCTCATGTAAACCAAAAACTGGAGCCAATGACTTAAATGATGTCCTTATTCCTTAGTCTTTCTGCATATCTTGGGTCTGATTTCTTCTGTGATGGTTTGTTTCGTTCAGGCCACCTCGTCCTGAAGGACCAAGAGAGAATCAACCATAGCTCCAAGCTTAGATCTCATCACCTTAGAAATCACACTAGAAAGAGAACTTTTCTATTCTAATCATCAAAGCAATATATTGCATTTTATTGCCTTGTACACTTAATAAGCCAGTAGACTATAGGGCAGCTCCCTAATTCAACACAATGCAACAACCCGGCTATTTGTGAAGCACTGTGTTCAGCAATAACTGATGAAAAAGACACATAACCGACTACAACTCAATATAGACCATGATAAGTACTGTACCAGAAACACTGATAAAATTCTCTGGGGGAAGTGTGATAAAAGAGGGACAGAAGGTCACTGGGAAAGAGTTCATGGAAGAAGTAGTAACAGAAAGAGGCCTTGAAAATTTGTGTAGCTTGTTGACAGGAGAGATCATGGGGACAGTGTTTATTATAAAAGAACAGAGGCAAAGAGGGTAAAGAGTGGTGAATAGTGGAATGAGAGTAGGATGTTTGAAGTAACTATGGAAGGAGATGAGGTTGTCTTTGCAGTATGGATGCCATACCGGGGGGTTAAAATTCTTTAGGCAAAAAACGGACAATTAAAGAAAATCTCCAAATCTCCAAGCGTATCAAGAGTGTCAAGAGAGTTGTTCCATAGAAGGGGTGTTCTAGCAGCAGTGGGAAAGCTAGATTGGAAGAGACAAGCCAAAGGCAAGGAAGCCCACTGGAAGTTCATGGCAAAATTCTAAGTATAAGAATAGCGGCAGCAAAGGAAATAATAAAGGAAAGAAATGAGAACTGGAAGCAAGAAACATTTTGGAGTTCAAATCCATAAGACCTGTTAATAATTGATGATAAGAACTGAGATAAAAAGAGATTTAAAAAATAAAAGGCATTTTCAAGACTTGGTACCTGGGAGGATGGTGACACTACTAACAAAGTGAGGTATCACAGGAAGGAAAGCATGGGGGGAGTAGTCCGGGGACGGGCAGGTTTGTATGTGTGCACCTGCTTTCCACGAATGCAGAGGGGGGAGGGGAGGCAGAGGGTGAAGAGCGACCCCCCTTGCAGCATGAAGGAAATAAATGCAAGAAGGGGAAGTACTGTATGATGTAGTTGAAAAGGACAACCTTCTGCAAGATGTGAGTATTAGGATGCAATTTATAGTACATATTTGCCTTTTTTAAAAATATTATTTGTTTTCTAGTCACTCTAAATCAAACATATATGAAATGAAAGTTTAAAACCAACTAAATCTGTCATCATTTCCCTGACTGCACCTACTTAATGATCCTGAAGATTTGTTAACTAGGCCTGCTACTATTTTGTATTAAATAAGCCTAAACTTTTAAGAACCAATTCTATAATTCGTACAAAGTACGGTTCCCTTTTGTCATTTCTAGAAAACTTATTTATTTATTTTTTTTATTACATATCTCCCCTTCCCCCCGCTGCGGCAACGCGCCGAGAGTGGTCACTGCGCAGGCGCGGCTTTCCCCGCTTGTGGGCGGTCTCTGCGTCCGTTCACGGCCGGCTTTCAGTTCGCGGGTGGCTGGCTGCGCTCCATCCGCGTGCGACCTGCCCTGCCCATGGCGGCTCTTGCCATGTCCGTGGCAGCTTTTTGCCCTGCCCACGGTGGCTCCGGCCCGCCCATGGCGGCTTGCCATTCTCAAGGCGGTCTGCCCGCTAGGAGAGGTCCCTGGGAATCGAACCCGGGGCCTCCCATGTGGTATGCCGGCGCCCTATCCACTGGGCTATCGAGCCGGCCCTGAAAACTTATTTTTGACTTGTGTAGTCTCCACCTTCTTTTCTCTAAAGATTTCGGTGAAGTAAATATTTAGTGAATATGCCCTTATTATCTGATGCAAGGTCTCCAGTGTGTGTTTTAAAAACTCCCTGCAATTTCTTTAATCTTGAAAGAACCAGGGACAGAGAAAGAAGTTGGAGGTGATCGTTTGAAATGGAATATCATTTTTTGACCCCAGTTAGGCGGTGTCAAGCCTCCAGGAGATGACACGTAGAACTCAGCAACCTTTATGTCACTACCATCACGGATGGTAGTCAAGGACCGAATCAGATGGCAGAGCAGAATCCAGGGAACCTGGGCTCTTGATGATTTTATTTAATTGTTGAATTAACCAATCTGGAAGCCACCTGTTATAAGTCTATAATTTACTTTAAAGTACTTTGGCAAATATGGTATGATACCATGTGTGCGCAACTTGCTTTTAACCCAGGGGCTGTAAGCATTCTACTAAAAAATTCCCTGTCCAGGAGTGGTCAGCTTTCATGGCAATCAAGGGCACAAGAGAGCTCTGCTGGAATCTCATCAGGAGGGCACTACTCCAGAATGGCTATTACAAGCACTTCTGTTACCTGTGTCTTGCTCAAAAACTTATACTTTGCTAATTAGCATGCTAAATGTCAGAAAAGGGCTTTTAGTGATAAAAATAGCAGCTTGTTGACTAGCATGATGAATGTTAAAATTTGGCTTTCACTGGAGAAATTAAAGGAGTTCAATTTATGTGGGTTTGCTGAAATTATTTTATAGGCACTTCCCACCCTTGCATGAATAGGAAAGAAGAATCTAGCAAGGTCAGAAGCCCATATGCTTTAGAATAAGAATTTAAGGGTAAATTCTTAGACCAGTTAGCTCCTAGTCCTGGAATCTGCAGTTCTGATTGGCTGTGATCAGCTGTAAGGTGGCAGAATCCTGTCTCAGGAATCTAGGGGATTGCCTTCAATGATGCTTTCACATAAAGTGGTGGTCTGAGATACTAAAAGGATACAGAGTTGGGGCTTTCTCAAGCACATACGACAGGTGATATGACTGTTTTCTTATACTTGCTTACTAAAAAAAATATTTAGTATAGTAAATATCTGTAAAGGTGCCAGACTATTTAGATCATTTTGCAACATCACCGAATCCTGGGGCTGCTTGTTTTGAGAATTTATTTTCTTTATCGTTCAAGCCAATTGATTCAAGATTTCCTGTTATTTGCCACTGACATCCTAACTTATATACCATAACACCATCATCAGTTCACCAGTTAGCTCTGTAATTTAGGGTGTAGTTTGAGGGGCATGTGCTATAAGGAGATGGCCAATACTCTATCATTATGCTATTCTCACTATTATTCAAACCTCACAGAGGTTGAATGACTTGTCCAAGGCTGTCATAAAATTGGATCTAAAACTTCATCTCATGATTTCCAATCCCATTGCTCTTTCTCCTACAACACATTTGATTGTGGAAAAAGATTGTAAATGGCCTGGGTTTAATCCTGATATCATCACTTACTGGCTTGTGACCACTCTCTCCCTTCATTTCCTTATCTACAAATTGGGCTAGCACCTGCTTTGCAGAGTTTTAATGAGGATTAAATGAGACATGCCATGTTCAACCCTGAGCACAACAGTTGACATGGTAAATACCCCCTAAATGCCATCATCATAATATCTAGTGTAAGAGTGTCCATCTGGATCTGGGTCATTACTACTTTCCTCTTTTTTCTAAAATTTTGCAATTTTACTTTAATTCTTACATTAGTGAAGAAAAATAAATTTCATCTATTCTAAATCCATTGTCAATCCTTGTGTTTGGCAATGCTGTTCTCTCCTTTATTTAGACAAACAAATATTTACTGATTGCCTGCTATGAACCAGGTATACTGTGGCGATATCTCTGAGGAGTTCTTAATCTTTCAGGACAACTTGGAATACCTGTTTTTCCCCAAAACTGAAATTTCTACTTGCCCAAGCAACCCCAATTTTCATAATAGTTATTTTGCAAAACAGGTCTTTGATACAAATTTATTTTCCATGTGATACGAATCTGTGTGCCAACTTCGAACCCCTCACTAAACAAGAAAATTAACATCCATCTCTTTGCCCACAGTTAGTGAACAATAACTGTGACCAATGAAAAAATTTACAGAGTTTAAGGAACTGTTGCAATTACAAAAACATCTTGTGCCATTGTCCAAAATCACTGTTACTTGCAATCTGACACAAGCCAGACCTCCTATACTGATTAAATAAAGTGCCAAAAAGGAGAATCTGGAATGAGCAAACTCTTTAAAATTAGTAACTCTTATTTCCTCTCTTTTCTATGGGGACTCAGTTTAAACTGGCTCCTTAGCCAAGAAAGCCAGCATTTCCCCCTATAATCATAAAGCACTGCTTAAAAATTAGTCTCTTTTTATCAGCTGCATCCCACCACGTGTGAGAGCACAGTGAGTTTTGGCAATCTGAACAAAGCCCCCATGTGTTTGGAACTCATTGTGTTATACACACTGGAAACACCATCTGCAGGCAGGCTTTCCCTCTCCAACTTGTCAGGGTGAGTGGCTGGAGAGATCCATAAGCCAAGATGCTTCATTAACTGGCAGTAACTCTGCCAGTATAAGGGAAACATCTGTATTAGCCAAACCCAGTGAAAATTTGATAGTTAACTGAGACTGGACACATATCCAAGAAAGAATTTCAGGGTCTCCAAAACAAAACCAGTGTCTCTTAAACCTCTAATTGATGTCTCCACATCTCCACATTCACTGTAAGAGCTGGGGTCACTTGATAGTTGCTTAAATCTGTAGCTGCATCTCAGAGATGATTCTTACATTTTTAGGTTGTTCTGTCTAAAGAGGAAAGTGGGAGGAAGCTGAGAATCAGTGAGCCTTGTCCTTGACATGATCTTTCTTCACCCTTCTCCACGCTGAGGAAACAATGAGTTATCTCAGCATGGCAGTATTTTGAAGTCTTCCCCTGAAATAATCCCTAAGGAGAAAATGTTTATGAAAGGAAGTTTTGTGAAGCACAAGCAAAAGTTTTTTTTTTTTTTAAATCAAAACCATCTACTTCTGCACAAATTGAAGCAGATTGATCTTCTCAGTGTGTTTCCTGAGTTTAGGTTTGTTAGAAAGGCTGGTTGAAGAATTCTGAAGAAAAATTTGTACACGGACTCAGAACAAAGTGGATAGGTAGGGTACGAGCCAGCCCTACAAGATGAAATGGGTTAGATATTTAATTTGAGAGTTTTGATGTATCTGTGCACACGTTTTAGAAAACTGTCCTTATAAAGTTATCCATCATCCCCATCCTAGCACTAATACCATAATTATACTGACCACATGAGTATAACAAAATATTCATTGTAATCACTGACCATATAAAAATTATCAGTTAATAGGAATAAATTAGAGTGCAATCTTGTTTGAGGATGTCATATTCAACATTTTTTGCAAGAAATTAGAGAATAGAAAAAGATGGAGATAAATACAATGGGTTGAAAGGTAACATTTCCATAAGTCACTGACACACCTCTGAAAATTACACATAATAAATAAGTTTTCAGCTCTAGAATGTAGAATGTAAAAACATGAGTAACTTTGGAGATGAAGTCAACTCTCTTTAAGTATCTGTTACCCCTGCTCTACAAAATGTGTTGGTGGTTTCACATGTTTAACAGGTTGAGTTAGTAAGAAAAATACTTACCGGTTTTGGTTTCTGAGACTTCTATCTCCACTCCAAAAAAGGAGAGCAGGGTGTCCCTAAGATCCTTGAAGGTTAAGGAGGGACTGTGGAGATTAACATGTGAAGAGAGGGGATGGGAGGAAGTTGCGAAAAGGTTAGGTATGGGAAGGGAGCTGGGTGTGATTAAGGAAGTGGCAGAGATTGCACCCAGAGGAGCTGGTAGGCCCCTGAGGAATGGTTGAGAATCACTCCTAGAAAAGTTGTATTAAAAGTTGTGAACTAGGTGAGACTGACAACCTCAGGATAGATCCTATGCCATGCCCAGGCAGGGCAGGCAAAGAACTGAACCTTGTCAGGGAGCCTTGGATAGTGAGGGTACCTGCACGGATCAATATCTACCAAGTGGAGATCTCTCTTCTTCTGGATTGCTAAAAGCCCTCAGGGCTTTAGTATGACCTTGATAGAAAGGGAATCACATCCTGAAGGATGGGGGCTTTACAATCAGATATAACTTGGCCTTTTTTCCTTCCAAATTTTAAGGATGATAAAATTTATACCCACTACCCATGTTACAGACCAAGGCTATCATTCAATTTTGATTGTAAACGGAAAGAAAGATGCTAATAAAGCACCTTGAAAAGTAGTGGGGGAAAGGCTTAGGGCAAAGAAGTATGAGGAAATATAGGGGAATGGAGATGCCATGGCACCCGAGGGCCTTTGCACATGTCCATATAAGGCATAGGCAAAGCCTTGATCCACCACTTTTGGCAGGACTCTCGGGAGGATGCATTTTTACCCTCCCAGAACACAGGAGGATGGGAGGCTGCTGAGTCTTTACCTCGGAGCCATCTCCTACACACTTCTAATTCCCATGAAGGCTGACATGAGACAGTTTCCCTTTGCCTCCCAGGTTCTGATGAGGTATGAGCCTTACTGCCTTGTTCCCATAAGCATATAGCTACAAACTCTGAGACCATTTTGCAGCAGGCTAGAGTTAGCACCTCAGCAAAGCTGTATCCCACAACTCTTACTTCAGTCATTTGGCCTTTTGGTTTCAGTCTTGCCCCTTTTGGTGTGTGAAACAAGGATCTGGGAGCTGGCACCCTTATCTACTCTTCCTTTTGCCGTCTATGTAAACAATAAACTCTCCAATTCTAAAAGTGGCTCATTGTATCTTTACCAGTGGCATCAGTCAAGCCTTGGCCTTGCCTTGTCTTATGTGCTTGATAGCTAAGAAAAGGTAGAAAGGACTCCAAAGTCTAGAAAAGAAGAAACATGGGAAGCTACCATGAAAATTCATTTTATCATAAATTTCTTCTCAGAAGTTAGGGAAAATGTAATAAAGGAAATGGTTTCTTGTTTTCATGCCCACTGGGTCTATACATCTGAAACGTGAGCAGCCTTGCATTGTCAACAACTGCAGTGTGTTTCCCTTGTGTGGGCTGACCGTGGACAGTCAGCCTGAGTGATGGAGTGACTGTAATAAGATGAACGAGACGTGATGATGCCCTCATGGAAGCATACTGAGTGTCCTGCCTATTTTTTATATTTTTTTCCTTATTGGTTTTTCTATTTTAATGTTCACCTTAAGGAGATACAAGTAAATTTTATTAAAAGTAGAGTTCCTTTTTCTTTCTTATTTCTATATTCCAATCAAAGTAATGAAGGATGAGAAAATTACAGGAAAGGACTTTAAGCCAGGGCAGAGGCCTACTACAAGTTCCTAAAACTGCACTTCTTATTCTCCTGCCCACGTAAACCAAGCTAAATCTCAAGAAAAGGCCTTGGATTTTTTTTTTAAGATTTTTTTAAAATTTATTACATATCTCCCCCCCCCCTTTCTGCTTGTTCTTGCTGTGTTCATTCTTATGTTCTTTCATGTCTGCTTGTCCCCCCCACCCCGGTGCGGTGACCCACCCAGTCAGCTCACCGCACGGTGCCTGCCCGCTCGCGGGGGCTTGCCCTGCCCACGGCAGCTTTGCCCTGGCCACGGTGGCTTTGCCCTGCCCGTGGCAGCTTGCCTTCTCAAGGCAGTCTGCCCGCTTGAGGAGGCCCCGGGAACTGAACCCGGGGCCTCCCATGTGGTAAACCAGCGCCCTACCAACTGGGCTACAGCTGGCCCCCTGGATTTTTTTTTTTAATCAGAGAGATTACAGGTATACAGAAAACGCATGCATAAATAGAGTTTCCATATACCCTACCATTATAAAAAAACTTTGCATTAATGTAGCACATTTGTTACAACTGATGAAAGACATTCTTATAATTATACTATTAAGTAGAGTCTGGGTTTATATTAGAGTTCACTGTTTGTGTTGTACAGTCCTATGGTGTTTTTTCAAATTTTTATTCTAGTAACATATATATGACCTAAAATTTTCCCTTTTAATCACATTCAAATAGATAATTCAGTACTGATAATTACATTAACAATATTGTACTACCATCACAACTGTCCATTACCAAAACTGTATGATTTAAGCATTAACTCCCCATTCTCTATGCCCACCCCAACCCCTGGCCTACATTCTAGTATCTAACTCTATGAGTTTGCTTATTGTACTTATTTCATATCACTGAAATCATACAATATTTGGACTTTCGTGTCTGGTTTATTTCTCTCAATATGATGTTTCCAAGGTTCATTCATGTTGTCACATATATCCTTTTTAAGTCTGAGTAATATTCCATTGGATATAGCTATTACATTTTGTTTATTCAATCATCGGTTGACAGACATTTGGGTTACTTCCATCTTTTGGCAATTATGAATAATGCCACTATGAATATCAGTGTACAAATATCTGTTCGAGTCCTTGCTTTCAATTCTTTGGGGTACATACCTAGAAGTGGCATTGCCAGGTTTTATGCAATTCTATACTTAGCTTTCTGAGAAACTGTCAAACTATCTTCCACAGCAGCTGCACAATTTTACATCTTCAAATCCTATCCAACAATTGTAATTTTCCACTGTTGGTTTTTTTAAATTATTATTAGCCATTCTAGTGAGTGTGAAATGATATCTCATTGTGGTTTTGATTTGCATTTCTCTGATGGCTAATGATGTTGAGCATCTTTTCATATGCATTTTGGCCATTTATATATCTTCTTTGGAGAAATGTCTTCTCAAATCTTTTGCCCATTTTTAAATTGGATTGTTTGTCTCTTTGTTGTTGAGTTGTAGGATTTCTTAATATCTTCCAGTTATTAAACCCTTATTGGATATGTGGTTTCCAAATATTTTTTCCCGTTCTGTAGATTGTCTTTTTACTTTCCTAACAACGTCCTTTGATGCACAAAAGTTTTAAATTTTGATGAGGTCCCATTTGTCTATTTTTTCTTTTGTTGCTTGTGCTTTGGGTGTAAAGTCTAAGAAACTATTGCCTCACACAAGGACCTAAAAATACTTCCCTATGTTTTCTTCTAGGAGTTTTATAGTGTGGGTTCTTTTATTTAGGTCATTGCAATTTTTATATATGGTGGGAAGTAGGGGTCCACCTTCATTAATTTGCATAAATATATCAAGTTTTCCAAGCACCATTTGTTGAAGAGACTATTCTTTCCCAATTAAGTTAAAAATCATTTGGAACCCTTGTCAGAAATCTGTTGGACATAAATGTTATGGTTGATTTCTAAACTTGAATTCAATTCCAATGGGCTATATGTCTGTCTTTGTGTCAGTATTGTCCTGTTTTGATTGCTGTGGCTTTGTTATAACTTTTAAGATTGGGAAGTGTGAGTCCTCCAACTTCATTCTTCCTTTTCAAGAAGGCTTTGGCTACTCAAGGCCTCTTATCCCTTCATAGGAATTTTATGATTGGTTTTTCCATTTCAGAAAAGAATGCCATTAGAATTTTGATTGGGATTGCACTGAATCTGTAAATTGCTTTGAATGGAATTGACATCTTAACAATATTTAGTCTTCCAATCCAAGAACATGAAATGTCCTTCTATTTACTTAGGTATTCTTTGATTTCTTTCAGTTTTATAGTTTTCTGTGTTTAAGTTCTTTACATCTTTGGATAGATTTATTCCTAGATATTTGATTATTTCCATTGTTATTTTAAGTGGAATTTCTTATTGATTTCTTCTTCAGATTGTTCATTAATAATGTATAGAAACACTATTGAGTTTTGCATGTTGATCTTGTTCTCCTCCACTTTGCTGAATGCATTTATTTGTTCTAGTAGCTTTGTTGTGGATTTTTGGGATTTTCTGTGTAGAAGGTCATGCCATCTGTAAACAGGGAAAGTCTTACTTCTTTTCCAATTTCATATATTTTTTATATTCTTCCCACAGAAAAACACTAAACCACATAGGAGGCACAACCAGAGTGAAATGGCAAACCTAAAATTTATATACTGCTAGTATTTATTAGTTATCAGACTTTGTGTATTTTACAGAAAATATACTTGTAGAGTAGTTGTTAGCTGAGCTAAAGATTTTGCCACATTCCTCTTCATCTATTTATTTTTACTAATGATAAGGGCTGAAAGAAGAAAACTTGCAATTTCAATTTGGAGAGAGGGACCTTAGAATACACACACACACACACACACACACACATACACATTCCCATAAATAAACACAAATATTGCCATTTGACTTATCTCAGGGAATGAGATATGAGCCAGTATCAATTTATTTAAGAAAACATCCAGGATAACATTCTCAATCAAAGAACACTATTTTTCTTCCATAAAATATAATTTCTTTAAGAAAAGTTATATGTACACCCACTCACTTCTTTTCCATATGAAACAGTATTCTTTGTTCTGAAATATGGACCCAGATGCTTTTATATATTAAGTGTGATGAAGAATGGACTTGTTTTTCACTGTTTTCATTGTTCTTTTAAAAAAAAAGTTGTTGCCATCATTTAATAATGATCTGTAGCAAGTTTGCTTTCACCTGAGCTGAGAAAAAAAAGTAGCAAAGAGGGCAACTCCTAATCCAGAAGTTATTGTTGCTTCTGTATATATACTGCCAACCCCCTCTTTATCACCTACTTTGACTGAAATATGTTATTATGAAGTAAATGGAAGCGAAAAGACAGTGAAACCAAAAGAAGACCATGAACATAAATTTTTCTACCTCACCACTGACCCTATCATCAATTAAGTGCTCTGACGCAGAGGTGAGTGATAAAAATATCATATCTGTCATTATGTTATTATGAAATTGTTTTAGTAAAATCAAATGTCTCAGACCGAAAAGGGCAGAATATTCAGTCATTCATTCACTCACCAGCAAATATTTATTGAGCTCCAGCTATGTGCCAAGCATAGCTAATTCAAAAATCTAGGAGCTAATGGATAAAAGACCTAAATGTAACAGCTAAGACTATAAAAATATTTATGACCCCAGATTTGGTGATGGATTCTTAAATATAATGCCAAAAGCATGAGAAACAAAAGAAAAGATTATAATTAAAACTTTGGTACTTCAAAGAAAACTCACAGAATGGAAAAAATTTTTTATAAATCATATCTGATAAGGGACTTGTATCCAGAATATATAAAGAACTCTTTGTGATTCTATAATAAAAAGACAAACGATCTAAATAAAAATGGCAAAGGATCCGAACAGACATTTCTCCAAAGATACACATTGGCCAGTAAGCACATGAAAAGATTCTCAATATCATTGCATTAGTCAGCTAATGGGGTGCTGATGCAAAAAAACAAAAGTCTGTTGACTTTTATAAAAGGGTATTTATTTGGGGTAGAATCTTATAATTACCAGGCCATAAAGTGTAAGTTACTTCCCTCACCAAAGTCTGTTGCCATGTGCAGCAGTCTGACATGGTTTATGAATTTCAAAAATAGGTTTTGGATTATTTTTGTAAACTGGTCTGGACCTGCGTATGATTAAATTATGTCTAGGGCTTTGATTGGGCCACGTCAGTAGGCCGTTGAGTCCCCACCCCCTTGGTGGGTGGGTATTCACAGATAAAATTACATGGCAGAGCAGAGGAGTTAGTTGGAGCTTTGGTGTTGGAATCTTGATGTTGAGTTTTGAGCTGGAGCCCATGAAGTGAACACACAGGAGAAGAACACAGAGGAATAGAGACGGATCCTTAGACACGACAGAAGTCCCAGGGAGAGAGACAGGGCCATTCACCCAATAGTCTATAGCCGGCCTTGTGGAGAGAGCCCAGCAGCTGAACCCAGAGAGAAACAGAGCCCCGGGAAGAGAGGAACCCAAGAATCCTGAATGCATGCAGCCATCTTGCCCCAACACATGGCAATAGACTTCGATGAGGGAAGTAACTTATGCTTTATGGCCTGGTAACTGTAAGCTTCTACCCTAAATAAATACCCTTTGTAAAAGCCAACAGATTTCTGGTATTTTTTATCAACACCCCTTTGGCTGACTAATACAGAATTTGGTACCAGAGAGTGGGGTCTTGCTTTTGCAATTACCAAAGTGCTGGAATGGTTTTATAAATGGGTAATACACCATGAGTTGGAGCAAGATGGTTGCCAACATCTGCAAGGATTCAGGCTTCCTCTTCTTCTTATGGCTCTGTGGTCCCAGCTTCTTCCAATATCAGCTGCAGGCTGGGATAAGTCCCGTCTCTCTCTCCCAGGGCTCATTCTCTCCGGATTTAGCTGCTCTGCTCTCTCCAAAAGGTCAGCTGTAAACTATCAGGTGAATGGCTCGTCTCTTCTCCTGGGGCCTCTGCTGTGTCTAATGGAGCCTTCCCTCTTTACTCATGTATCTGATTCTCTTTGTATTTACTTCCCAGGGCTCCAGCATTAAAATTCTTACAAACTCTTCTGCCATGTTGTTTTCTTTGTGCTACTGATGTGGCCCAATCAAAGCCTTAATCAGTATTTAATCAAGTTAAAGTGAAACCTCTAAATCCAATACAATCTAATATGCCCAGAGGAACAGACCAATTTACAAACATAATCCAATATCTATCTTTGGAATTCATAAACAATACCAAACTGCTGTAATCATTAATCATTAGGGAAATATAAATCCAAGAAACAATGACACACTACTTCTTCATTTGCACTAGGGTAGCTAGAATCAAGAAGTTAGATAATAACAAGTGCTGACAAGGATGTGGAGAATAACATATCTCATACACTACTGGTAGGAATTCAAATGAGACAGTAACTTTGGAAGACAGTTCCTTGAGCAATTAAGCATAGAGTTACCATATGACCCAGCAATTCCTCTCCTAGAAATATATCCAAGAGAAATAAATACATGTCTACACCAAAACTTGTACATGAAGGTTTATAACAACATTATTCATAATAGCCAAAAGGTGAAAATAACCCAAAAGTCCATTAACAGATGAATGGATAAACAAATTTTGTATATCTGTACAAAGGAATATTATTCAACCATAAAAAGGAATGAAGTACTGATATGTGCCACAACATGGATGTACTTGAAAATATTATCCTAACTGAATAACAGCTAGTTGCAAAACGCCACATAGTATAAATTTCCCTTCATATGAAATGTCCAGAATAGGAAAATCTATAGAGACCAAAAGAAAATTAGTGACTGTTTGGGGCCTTGGGGGAGGATGGGGGGGATAATAGCTCAAGCATACAGGGTTTCTTTTTGAGGTGATATAAATGCTTGAAAATTGACTGTTGTGATGGTTCCCCAACTCCGTGACTATACTAAAAACTATAGAATTGTACACTTCAAATGAGTTAATTGTATGGTATGTGAATTGTATCTCAATAACGCTGTTAAAAGATCTAGGAACTGCTCCTGAGTCTGAGTTATCGATAATAGTTCTAAGGCCATCTTAAGGAGCTTAAAAAATTAGAAAATACTTCTAGAAAGGTGAAGTCTCTGCTTTTAAATATAGTGAGTTTATAAAAAAACTACTGTGCCTCTAAGAAGAACACTCCATTAAAAAATCTTAATGGAAATTCCTCCATTTTCTATTTGTCACTGGGTAGAGGGAAGGCAACTTAAATTCATTAGTGGGTCAGCTGATTAGAAAGTATAAGCATTTCTCAGGTAGGCAAAAGGACACATGACAAAGAAGAGTAATTGCTGGCCCAAAGAATGGCTAAGTGATATGGTAGGGTGATACTCCAGATTTCAGGAGTCAAAGGAATGGACAGCTCTACAATTTATAAATAATAAAAACAACAAAAATGAAAGTAGCTATCAAATATTAGGCATTTTCTATGTGCCAGTCTCTGTGCAAAGTGCTCTGTTATTACTCACGACTCATGCAAACAAGTAAAGGTGTCCCTGACTGCACAATATGGACACAGCACGTTTTCACCAGTAGACTGTATTTGTGTATCTATACCTTTACTGGAACTCCAGAGAAGCTCTATGAATAAGTGCTTAATCAAAATTATCTTACACATATGGCTCAAGTAATATAGGTCACAGAGAGGCCACCTACATATTTGGCAAAAAAAAATATTGTAAATATAAATTTGCATCAAGCCAATCATTTAGAGCAGTGGTTCTCAACCATGGTTGATTTTTGTCCCCTAGAAAATATTTTTAAATGTCTGGAGATATTTTTGGTCATCACAACTGAGGGCATCTAGTGGATAAGGGCTAGGGATACTGTCAAACATTCTACAATGCACAGGATCCCTCGCAACACAGAATTAGCTGGCCCCAAATGTCAATAGCTCCCAGGTTGGGAAACCTTGACTTAGACGCTCTGATGACGTCATCAGAGACACCAATTACATCAATCCAGGCTTCTATGAATCTAACTGGCTTAACTAACAATTCAGTGTTTCCAGAACAATTATTTAGTGTTTCTACTACTGAACATGTAGCCATAGCTTTGGTGATCACACATGGAAACCTTGCAAAAATTCCTTAGAAAATCAGCAAGAAAAAAATAGATTTTTATAAAGATAGCCCATAGCCTCCCATCTTTTTAGCAAAAATCAATTGGCTCCTAATATGGGAAACAGAGTCTAGAATTTTTATCTTCTGTTCACACATCAACAACATTCAAGTTACTTATTGAATATCCATGATGTACATAGTCCTAGAGCAATTTGTTTGAAGCCATGAAACATTTTAATTTTCT